>BRDA01008179.1:0-14731 GCA_036984385.1 Crenuchus spilurus | reverse complement strand
ATTTTGAAAAGGTGCCAATAATTTTGTCCGGCGCATTTTTGGAGTTTTGTGTGAAATTATGTCAAATTTGCCTTTTTTTCCTCTGCTTTTTGTGTTGTTCCAATACACACAAAGGAAATAAATACGTGTATAACAAAACATGTGTAATTGCAATAATTTTCTGGGAGAAATAATTCAGGGGTGCCAACACTTTCGGCCATGACTGTACATGATGATAAATCACCACCACCACCAAAACTGACTCAAGATCAGTACTTCCTGCTCCAATCTGTCAAATGCTCCAAGCTCCAAGTTGGCAAAAGCAACAGTCAGCTACACATTTTTTTTTATTTTATTTTAAATGTTCATAAGTCATACCGTGTCCTAAATCATATAAACTAGTGTGACGAATAAGATCTGGACTGGGCAGGTTGAGAGAGGTTTTGATTATCATTTTACATTTACATTTGAGGCATTTAGCAGACACTTTTATCCAAAGCGACTTACAATTGGGAGTTAGGTGCTTTGCTCAAGGGCACTTCAGTCGTGACCTGCCTGGGGATCGAACTAGCAACCTTCAGGTCACCAGACCAGATCCTTAACCACTAGGCCACGCTGCCCCCCATTACTTATTTTATATAAATAAGTGGGCTATTTATGTGACTGTTCTAATGTTCTAACCTTTGTAGCATCATTAGCCACAGTGCTCCAGTTTTGAACTAAAGAATAAATATTTGGACAGCAAATTACATGGTACTTAGTATAAAAGTATGTACTTTTGGAAGCAGTAACTCTTATTTCACTGTTTAGCAGCACATACACAATTCTATAATAATGTTATAAGACGCTGTAACAATTAGCTGAGAATCACAGGAGGAAAAAACAGCAATAAAGCTTGTTCTTCGAAAGAGGAGGTCTAATCAGACATTTGTTCAGGCAACTCACAACACCTGATAAGACTAATGAGCATTTACGGGGAAAGCCACAAGCCGCTTAGCCGACATTAGCTGCCTTCCCTCCGGCAAGTGCTCATGCCACAAGCTGAACTAAAGCCAAATTAGAGTCTGAACCCGGTGCTGATTCAGAAGCCAGTGATCGGAGCGTTACCTTAAGGAAAGGCACGAGGTAGGGCTGAGGTGAAGAGTTTAACTCTTTGTACAGTCTGCTGGTGAAATCTTCTGCTTCAAGCTTTCCCTCCTGCAAAAACATAAGCATTAGCAGTATGTAGTCAACACAAGATACAAAACACCACAATAAGTGTTTCAACATTTGATTTATTATAGATTATGGCTATTTATCAAACTACTGGATGCAGAAAATATGACTGGAAGAGCTATTCATGCAGTAGCACAGTACAGAACAAGGCAGTCATATATATGTCTCTTTATTCTGAATTAATAAGACACCTGCCAGGCATAAAATAATATTTCTCACCTCCAAGGCATCATTTACAGGTGATTAGTTGTGTATTTTTTTCAATTGATAAATCAGTTCAATTGTAAAATAACTTAAGGATGCTATTTGTTATTTTACAGTTTAACTGCATTATATCAGAATTTGCATTAGTTATGAAACTCTCTTTAGTTATGAGAGAGAGGAATTGAAGTATGGACCCACATGCAGGTTGTTTCAGGTTTCAAAAGTTACAGATCTCCAGATAAGCTGTATAACAAGACTCTGAGGTGTGATGGACAGCAGGTTGCTATGAATACACGTACCAGGAGATTTTTGACCAGCTCCTTCACATTAGCCGCCGTTTCTGAAGACTGTTTCCCACTGGACGCCAACTTTATCAACGTGGACAGGAAATTCTTGCATTTTTTCACATTTTCTAATGTTTCCTGTGAATAGACATGTGAAATTAATATAGTACTTAGACATTTTCCATCCATCAACTTATCCTGGGTCTGGTTCACGAGTGTAGCAACCCAAGCAAAGTGGACCAGACATCCCTCTTCCCAGCCATCTCTTCTATTTCATGAAGGCAGATTCCAAGGCTTTCCCAGGCCAGCTGAGAGATATATTCTCTCCAGCATGTCCTGGGTCTTCCCCAGGGTCTCCTCCTAAATGGACAGGCTCAGAACAAATCACCAGAGAGGCATTCAGGAAGCATGTTAACTAGCTGCCCAAACCACCTCAACTGGCTCCTCCCAATATGGAGGAGCAGCGGTTCTACTCGGTTCTCAGATGTCCGAACTCATCACACTATCTCTAAAAGGGAGCCCACACACCCTGCAGAGAAAACTCTTTTTAGCAGCTTGAATTCACAATCTCATTATTTTGATCTCTACCCAAAGCTCATGACCATGAGGGATGGAATGAAGACTGACCAATAAACCAAGAACTTTGCCTCCTAGCTCAGCTCTCTCTTCACCAAAACAATGTAAATGTGGATGCTGCACTGCTCCCTCTGTTAATGTCCTGCCCCTTCTTACCCTTACTTGTGAACCCACGATACTTAAACTCCTCTACTTGAGGCAGGGACACCTTCCCAACCTGGAGAGAGAACTCCACCTTTTTCCAACTGAGTACCATGGTATCAGATTTAGAGGTGCGGAATCTCAGCCTGGCCTCTTCACACTCAGCTGCAAACTCAAGTTCAACAGTTTTTTTTTTTTTTTTTTATAAATTTTTGCCAATTTTTTATGCCTTTCCCAATGTAGTAGTAGCCAACTAGCTCATCCCCTCCATTAGGACTATCCCCATCACTTTTGTATTGTCCTAGGACTCTATGACTCTAGGAGGGTGAAGACAAGCACAAGCCTCCTCCGCTGAACGTGATGCCAGCCATCGCCTCTTTTCGAACTACGGCCGATACACTGTCACTGGAGAGCCAACGCACTCAGAGAAAAGCACAGGATTCCCAGCTCTGAATGGATCAATCAGTAGATAGTCAGAGCCAATCCGGCTGATTTCTTTCAACTATATACAGTACAGTACATGATGAAACAACATTCCTCCAGGACCAGGTGCAACACAGAACACAAGACATTTGACAACATACAATAAACACGCAGTCGTACAGGACCATTACTAGTACAAGCCCCCTGACTAGACTGAGACACTGTTATGGGACAGGACAAATATAAAGATGGGCAGTACATAGTACTGAGTGGTTGACAAGTAGGGAGAAAGATTATGGGCTACATTGTCTGTGTATTGTGCAAAGTGCAAAATGTTTGGATATGTAGTGGAAACTGGTCCAGTGAGAGGTGAAGGTCCTGCTTTGGTGAAGCCAGCAGGACCCAATCATCTGCAAAAAGCCCTCTGCCTTATGGACAGAAAAAATATGAACATAATCTATGACAAAGGGCAGCCCCAGCAAAGTCTAACCTCAAACAGTAACCTGTCTGACTTACTGCCGGCAATGCAGACCAAGCTCCTGCTCTGTTTGTAGCAAACCTTTGCAAGTCCCTTAGCAACAAGCCCAGTACCCCATACTCAGGAAGCACCCCCCACAAGGGACATGGTTGAATGCCTTCTCCAAATCCACAAAGCACATATGGATTGGTCAAGCAAACTTCCATGCACCCTACAGAGTCATAGAAAGGGTAAAGAGCTGGTCCAGTGTTCCACAATCAGAATGGAACCCACATTGCTCCTCCTGAATCCAAGGTTCAACTATCATTCAGACTCCTTTCTCCAATACCCCACAAAGGACTTCACCAGGGAGGCTGAGGAGAGTGATCCCCCTATAGTTGGACACACCGTCTGGTCCTATTTCTTACAAATGGAGACAACCACAACTGTCAGCCAGTCCAGAGGCACTGCACCCCTTTGTTCATGCAATGTTGCAAAGAGGTGTCAGTAAAGACAGACCTGGAACATCCTAGCCTTGAGAAACCCAGAGTGGATCTCATGCACCCATGGGGCCCTGCCACCAAGAAGTTTTTTTAACTACCTCAGCCAAACTGGTGGACGAGTCCCCCCAAGGTTCATAGCCCATTCAGTGTCCCCTGCCTCCCATGGAATGCAGTCAAAAGCTCTGCCAGATGTGAGAGATGAAGATTCTTTTGATAGGTTCCTCTGACAAACATTCCAAATCATCACTACAATTTTGGGCTTGCCAGGTCTGTCGGGCATCCTCCCCAGCCATCCGATCCAAATCACCACCAGGTGGTGTTCAGTTGACAACTCCTCTCTTCACCCATGTCTCCAAAAAACAAGTGTGACAATATGACTATAAAGTTGATCACTGAACTACGGCCTAGGGTGTCAAGGTGTCACATGAAATTTAATAACTAAACACCACTTGGGTTCAGATCAGGGAGCCCACTCATCCCAATCACACAGTCATTGCATTCTGCCAGCAGAACAATGGAGTCTCCAAAGGAAGCACTTTCTATACTGATATTCTGAACTGCTGTTTGGCACAAACAGTCAGAGCACGTCCCCCATCCCTAAGGCTCAGGGATGCTACCCTCTCGTCCACTGGGGGAAAACACACACACACAGGCATCAAGCCGGGGTGCTACGAACAAGCCTTCCACCTTGTGAAACTGCAACTTAGACATTTAAAATTTTTCAATAGGCATTCTTCAGGCCTAAAATCAAGTCTTTCAGCAGTTGTATGTGATGTAGTTTTTAAATTTAAAAATGTCATTTTTTATCTTTAGTTTCATCTTTAATTTTAACAATAGCTCCCAGTGTGAAAAGCAAAGCTTAAAATGTGCAATCAGTGACAGTTATTTTACCATAAAATAAACAATATTCACAAAAGGGATTATTATTTTAATATTTGTTTCCATAAGGTTCAACATTGAGATGAAGTATCAAACTGCTTTTTAGTTTGTGTATGAATCATTTTATGAAAATATTTATGAAAAAAAATTGTGTATGGAAATTGCTGATTGCACCCTAAAAGACCAATCCAGAAATCATATTTACATATTTTCTATTTACTTCATGTGGAAATAATTAGCTTGACATGTTTGGAAAAGTTGTGCTTTTAGAGAAAGAAAAAAAATCTAAAGAAACAACACAACATTGAGCTTAGTGCTGGGCGATCAAAACAATATCGATTTGTTTCACGATAATTTTTCCCTCGATGACAATGATAAGCCGGGACAATAGAATTCGATAAGTATTAACATTTGCTTCCACTTCACGTCAAAGCAGCTTGACAGTGAATCTTCCTCACCAGCGCCGCCACCTAATCTCGCAGCACAGTCAGATTGCACACTGAACTGCATGCTCCGTTTTAGGGGTGCATATGAGAGCACAAAACGGGGTTAAAACGAACGCGCGCATGAGCAAACGAGGAGAAACAGCTGTGAGGTGAGCAGAGAAATGAGCAAACAATGACAACTCAAGCTGAGAGACAATATCTGTGTCTTTGCACAGCTGAGCGAGTCACTGCAAGCTTCTGTCTGTACTCGCCTCACTTTTCTGCTGGATTCTGAAGTTTGTGCTCGCTGCATAATTACAACAGGAAATACGTCAGAGGTCAAAGGCTTGCTAATATGTTAATTCCAGTACATTAACGGTTCTAAAGGTTTAGAACATTGTAGTAGGAATGTGTGTTTTTTATCTTAATAATTTCTGTTACATTGCTGTTCTTTGCAGGACACATAAAAGTAGTATATTTTGTTATTTTAAAAATGTTAGACATTTTTACCTACTCTGGGCAGGGGAATCAAATGTAAATTTACTAAGTTCAGTTCCAGTGAAATCTTTTACTGTGTATTTGAGTAATTTGCATTCTGAGTTCATGTACATTATGTTCTGGCAAAAAAACATTTTAATATTTTAAATAGTAACATTTCATGTATTTAGTCTGATGTTTTAAGAAAGATATTATTTAAAAACTATGACAGTGTTAGAAAATTTAATATCGTGATAATTATCGAGATAAAATTTTTTGACCATATCACCCAACTCTAATTCACCTACACATTTATTTATTTATTTTTGCAATTTTTCAAGTTTACACTTATTAAGCTATTCTGTGTTCTACGCCATACTGGACTAGTCTTTGAGAACAGACAAATCTGGATATGGTTTGAGTGGGTTAATAGAAGTTTTAGTTATATATTACAGAAACAATTGGGATATTTAGGTGACTGCTGTGTTCTAATATTTCTTAGCAGTGTTAGCATCACAGCTTCAGTTCAAAACTAAAGTAGCAAAAGTTTACTATAAATAAAGTATTTTTCTGATTGACTACCTCTGAGTTAAATGGAAAATTATTTAAATATGACTTGTAGGTGAACCATATCCTGCAGTAAAGTACAAAACAAAACTGTCCATATAGTTTAGCTGGATTGCATTATTCAAATATTTCACCATACCAATTTTAGAGGTCATAGAAAACCTCACTCACTGTTGTGGCAGCAGGCGTTGTTCCAGCAGTGGCTGCTCTCTGTGCAGAAGCTACCCCAATTTGCCCTGGGGGAGGTGTGCCACCAGGGGGCACAGTTGTCCCTCCTACCATTATAGCATTCTGTAAAATACAAAAACCCAAATGCAAGTGAGTTTGGCAAAACTGTAAGTTGATAAGTTCCGTATAGTCAATAGGCCAAGTCATATATGGTATCTTAAGGTTGCTCTTTAGTTTTGAAGTACACATATAATGCTAAAGTAGCTAACCATTAACAACTGAGGCTTCATTTGTGCCTGCTACTGCTGTTTTGGGGTCTAAGAGCATTCTCTCAATGTTTGCACGTGCTTGAATTTGCTTATAAAGGCACTTGCATATAAAATAATACCTACAGTGGCATAAAAAGTTTGGGCTCCCCTGTTAATTTTCATGTTTTTCCTAAATAATTGGTTGTTCACATCAGCAATTTCATTTAAATATATCATATAGCAGATGAACACAGTGATATTTGAGAAGTGAAATTAAGTTTATAAGATTTACAGAAAGTGTGCAATAATTATTTAAACAAAATTAGGCAAGTGCATACATTTGGGCACCACAACAGAAAAATTACATCAATATTTAGTAGATCCTCCTTTTGCAGATTTAACAACTTCTAAACACTTCCTATAGCTTCCAGTGAGAGTCTAGATTCTGGTTGCAGGTTTGATGGTTTCCGAGCATGGACAGTTCGCTTTAAATCACACCACAGATTTTCAATAGTACTCAGGTCTGGGGACTGAGATAGCCTTCCCGGAACACGTAGATTTCAAGCAATGTTTAAGGACGCTTTCTTGTTGAAGTATCCAGCCCCGACTCAACTTCAACTTTGTCACTGATTCTTGAACATTGTTCTCAAGACTCTGCTGTTCTGTATAACTTATTCAGTCTTTTCAGTTATTCAACACCTTTTCTGCCATATTGGCTGAATAATTTTGGTTGCTGAATATTTGGTGAATCCCTACTGATTATGCATGCAGTTAGCACCATGCTGACACACAGGGTATAACATTTGATTACGTGCAAGCTACATTAGCCTCAGCTGTGTCAGATGTTCTTGAAAAAGTAAAACAAAGAAACTACAGCATTCACACCAGTGGAAAGTAGCGTATACCTGCAGTATCGGTGGTCTCTGAAGTGCAGTGGTGGTCTGAACACCTGCAGGAACAGGAGAGGCCTGTTTGATTATAGTGGTGGGGGCCACCTGACGTGTTATTAATGGGGTCCCTGGGGCTTGCTGGATAATGAAGAGACAAGAAAAACAAAGTAAGACATCATAATTTAAACAAAAGAGAAAATACTTTGTTTTAATGACCTTGCAAGGGCCCATATTCTACATTTTCTTGTATTTTGTTTTTTACCCCAGAGGCCCACTTAGGATGTTTGTGTAGGCTTACATACTAAAATAGTCATAACTCATAATTTTCCATCTCCTTTGCCCTTAGAATTAAACATTTTTGTTACTGTGTTTTTAAGACGTGATAAATGTAAATTATTTTGGTTCTTACTGGCTGTCCTTTATTCTGCCTCAATCAAAAAGCAGTCCAGGCTGAAATATTTTAACTAGGCAGGGTTAAATTACTGTAGACCAAATTGACTGGTGTGTGTGTGTGTGTGTGTGTGTGTGTGTGTGTGTGTGTGTGTGTGTGTGTGTGTGTGTATGTATGTATATATATATATATATATTTTTTTTTTTTTACTGCTTAATGACAACATATGAATTGTCAGGACTTGGGAGTGAATGGTAAGTTTGAACACAGAGTAGCAGAATGAACAGTCACTGTTACCTGTACAGAGGCAATATGGACAGGTGGAGTGCTGGTGGGGGTTGCGGGTCTCGTTGCCATGGCACCCTGAGACTGGGCCTGCATCTGGGCCAATGTCTGCTGATGGATCATCAACAACTGACCACTCTCACTGCGTACCAGAACCATCCCTACAAAACAGACATAAATAAATAAAATAATCACACGAGATGTTTTAGACAGGAAAATATATGGTTGCACTGACAGTTCTGTCTATAAACAATCTATTGACCATCACAATTAATTAATTACTGTGGCACATCATTGTTTTTCTTTTTTCATGTTATAACAAAGCTCCCTCTACTAACAAATTTGTCATTAACAGTGAAACTAAACAAAAAAATAAAGGTAGTGACCAATTCAAAACTTTGTGGGTGTTACTGATAATACCAAAAGTATAAATAATATATTAAAGATATTTTATATGATTTGAATGTAAAATATTTTGCGTCCTTGTCATTTATAAGGATACGTCATTTTACATCATACGTCTTGCTTCATGTAATTACCTATATTATTATTTTAGCAATTTACAAAAATTACTCAAATTCTTTAACAAAAAATGCAGAAAATGAACTGCCTGACAAAAACCATCTACAAATCTACTAAATCTACTAATCTACAAATCTACTACGACCATCTTTAAAGTTATCCAACTATGAACACTGAACATTTTCTAATGTACATTTTTTCCCTGCTACAATACAATGTGAAGTGATCCTTTAGTCACCCTGACGAGCACAACTAAGACAAAACCTGAACACACACAGGGCTAACAGGCTATTAAGTTTAACTGATTAGTACAGGATAAGAAATGTCAATGGTATAATGTGACTCTGATAGGGCTGTCACAATTATTACATAATCACCAGCTTTAATAAAAACTCGGAAAAGTAAATGGTCACAGTATTACTCATACCAACAGATATGCATTAGCTATATTGTGAATGAGTTGGCTTAACAGGTGGTGTCTAATGAAACATTGTACCCTTTCTTGATAAAACTCTTGAATCTGGATGTCAATAAAATTACTGAGGAACGAGTGACTTTTTAATGTGCTGTAACCCAAATAATGCTCCCACAGGGGAGGGTCTCTGGTGGATATGTACCCTAGCAGACAATATATGTAAAGTATCCAGTATTTGGATTGAATCACACAAGCACAGAGTTTGGTGAAAAAGAGTAACTTTCTCAGAGGATGAGGGTGAAAAATAAAATCAAACAGAAATCAAATCACAAAGGAGACCTTGTGAAAGCAGAAATTAGCCCAACACTTTCATATACATTTGATTCAATCATATTAGGGCAAATGATGAAGTTGAACATTGTCATTTAGAATACAGTTCTGACCACACAGTTCTAACTGGTTAAGAAGACTATCCGTTTTGTTACATGCATGTGTTCACTGTATAATAATGGTATCTTGACTTCTACTAAAAATTATCTATAGCAAATGCACAATCAGAAAAATTGAAATCGTAACAAACAACACACTACTGACAAAGTCACCTTTTACAGATAAAACAGATAGAAAAACTAGAAATCTAAATGTTTGGAAAAGTTCTACTCAACATTACAGCAGAATTTGTTGCACTTAAAGGCTGGTTTGCATTCACCCATCTGTCAAGGACACTGTCCATATTGACACCTTACATTTTTCTCTGCAGTTTATCTAAAAGAACTACCTTGACTTTTAAGGGTTACAACTGTTTGTCCCTCTTTCTTCTTTAATGGACTTTTTCTCTTCATTAAGACAGAAATATGCCACATCCTGCAAAGCAGTATTGTCCAAACCCTGCCCTACAGTAACACAGAATGGTCCACTGCTTTTACAATTGGGAAAAAAATAACTGAACCCTTTGTAATTATCTGGATACTTGTATTGATTACTAATAAAAATCAATGATAAAAACTGGTTCTAGAAAAATGTATTTACAAATTAGACAAATGTGATATGAAAAATAAAATTTTTTGAGGAAAAAAGAATATTTCATACAAAGATCAAAACTTCATCTCAACACTGAAGCATGGCAGAGTGGGCATTGTTTGGAGCTGCTTTGAGGCTAAGGGCCATGACAACATGCAATCATTGAGGGAACAATAAATTCAAAGATGTATCAAAAACATTTATAAGAGAATGTGAGGGCAGTGGTCCACAATCTCAAGCTGAATACACTATGTGATGCAAAAGGACAATGACCTAAAGCACACAAGTAAATTAACTAAAGAACAGCTGAAAAAGATTGCATTTTGGAATGGCCAAGTCAAGAGTCCTGACATTAACTCTACCAAAATGCTATGGAAAGTGCTGAAGAGGGCTGTACATGCAAGGCATCCCAGAAATACTGATGAACTGAAAAACATTTGTGGAGAGGAATAGCTCAAAATTCCTACACCACATTGTGCAAACCTTATATGCAGCTACTGATGAAGGTTAAGACTGCTGCTAAAAGCAGATCTACAGGTTATTAAATTAAAGGTTCCAGTTGAACTCAAGCATGAACTGCAAATGTTCACTCATCCACAAGGGTGTACTGTCAGTTATCTTGCCTGTTCAATAAAGATCATGAGCAATACAACTGTTTGAATGTTATTCATTTAGTTTGCCCGATTTTGTCTTAGATTTGTTACTTAATGATCAGATCACATTTTATTAAGTAATTAATAAAAACAACTTACAGAGCTTAATTTGCTTCAATTTTACCTTCAGAAAACAAACTATGCAATAAAAATGTTTTCTGTAGCATTTAAATTACATGTTACTTATTTTCACTCAAACAAAACAACTAAATGTGTCATTAGATCAGGTGTGTTAAAACTTTTGCCTGACTGTACATTAACGTACATACCCATGACATTTATTTCAATTTCATTAATAGGGCACAACATTGAAACAATTCTGGTGTTTTTATAAAGAGCTTTGTTCAACTTAACTTTGAAAATATTAGAAGGGCTACCAGTTAAGCTTTGAGTGTAGTATGCATAAATGAGCTACTACTCTTGGTAAACAATGCTCCAAATACTCCCAATTTAAATTATACATACATACAATTGTGTGGGTGTAAAATATCTTGCATGACTGATTACATCTGGTATATGTGGAAAAAATATGTAAACAGGATTTTTGGGTGAACCATTCCTTTCAGAAATGCAATGGTCACAGTTCTGATTCAGTGAGTGCAGGGTTACCTGGTGGGAGCTGGATATTGTGGATGCTTGGCTGGCTCTGCTGGGGCTGTGTTACTCTTGGCGCCAAAACTTGTGGAGCTATGGCCCGAATCCCTCCAGGACTAGCTCCAGCAGCCAATGGCACTGGAGTCCTGCATTGCATTATGGACCCTCTAATAGGCTGTGCAACTGACGTAGCAGCTTGTGCCACTGTCTGAATAAGAGTTTTAGGTGAGTCTGTTTTGTTAACATGTCCTGCTGGACTTAAACTTAACAATCCTGGAGTATTTGCAGTAGACAGGTGTACGGCATTCACTCCAGTGCCTAAAGCCAAGCTGCCGGTGCCGTTGGGTGCCGTAACTGTAACTTGGGTTTGCATAGGTGGCCTCACGAGTGCAACGGTGGGTCCTGCAGTCAGGCAGGGAGTATGCGGTGAAATCACAGTGGAAGCATTCATCAAAGAGGTTTGAATGACCGTGCTAGAGGGTGTAGCTTGTCCTTTAAGCATGCAAGCAGGTCCATTGTTCACCACTGTGCCAGACACTATGCTGGAGATTGATGATGGTGTTGATGATGTGCTAGAGAAAGTTCCAACACTTGCTGAACCGTGAGAGTTCACCACGACATTACTTCCATTCAGAGTAGCACCTGTAGACACTCCTCTCTGCCCGCTGAGTGCTATATGATTTGGAATGGAAGCTGCTGAACGGGCTCCCAGACCAGGTTTGAGATGTCCAGGCATACCTACTCCAGAGTCTACACCTGCAGTCTGCATCCGGGCATCATTAATGCCACCAATTGATACTCTTGAACCTGTTTATGGAGTATTGAAGGACAACAAACACAAAACAGTCAGTGCTCTCACATAATAAAATAAAAAAGCTACATTTAAGAATAAATGTGTAGGTTGCACTGATTAACATTTCAGAAGTATTCTTTGTTTTACATAATCAGTTGGTGTCTAAAGTGAGTCTCTGAATTGGTGCCCTTCTGAGGGAGTTGTTTGGGTTTCTGTTAATGCAAGAACGGGTTAAGTTAATTTGCTCATCCTGAAATAAAGGGGCATTCAGCAGTGTACTTACAGGTTAGCAGTGGTGGTTAATTTCATTACATGCACTGAATATCTCATAACAATAGTAAGAGGAATGAAAACATTCCATACTCTTTACAAGTCTGACAGAAAAAAAAACTAGTCTAAGGGGTTTTAGAAGTGCGTTTTCTCTGCACTTTTGGAAGCTTTAAAGTCTCCCTGCAGCAGATAGAGAGAAAGAATCCAGAACAAACAACAAACACAAAACAACAAACACAAAACAACAACAAAACTCACCTGCTCTCTCGTTCTCCTGTCCAAGTCCCATGTTGTTGTTGTCGCGGATGTCGCCACTATTTCCCTTAGCAGAGACACCAATGTGCCCGCCAGTGGTCAGACGCCTTACAGCGAGCTTAGCGGATCCGGTGCCGGTGAGCTGGGACTCCAGAGAACCCACCACGTCGCTTACAGCCTTCTCATCTAGCTCAGCGTTAAAGAAAACATCGTCCAACAACTCGGAGCCCGCCGCCATCTTTCTACTATCTTTCTCCTCCCCTACGCTCCCATCACAACGCCCGCGCTGATTGGTTGACGCTGCATTGACATGAGAGTGCAGCGATTCTTCTGATTGGTTGCTTGGACATTTAAAAGCCCTGGACGACCGTTGAAATCATTGTGAGGGAGAACTGTTTTCTTTAGTCTTATAATTTTTGAGATGTATTTTAACGACTATTCATTGTAAAATGTAAAGTCCATATACTTAAATACAAAAGTAATTTACGGCGGTGACGTTTTTGGACAGGAAAAACGAATAACGGACAATGTCAAACTCACACGTTAATTTATTTATACTTTTCGCAGCCGTATTCGGAAAGGCCACGCCCCTCCTACGCTTTGTATTGCTAGTACTAGGCGGGCTGCTTGTGAGTATAAACTACTAGCCAATCCCAAAGCAGGGGACGGAACATTTCTAGCCAATAACAGGACAGAAAGGCTGGGTTTGCCTGAGTACTGGTGTGCTAAAGATGAGGGTAAAAAAAAACGGTTTCTGTCAGTGACAGAAAAGTTCAAACTTGTAATTCGTAAAGTCTGTTTTTGTTTGTGTTTATGAATATAGCCTAGGTATAATATTATATCCGAGTCATGTGATTTCTTTAGTGTTATCGTCTGAGAAATGGTTTCATATACAAAAGTACCAAAGGACTGAATAAACAGTGTTCCTTGCACGACAATTCTCCTTGATGCTAAAGCTAAACAAAGTTCGCAGCTTAATTTCATTCTGCTCTGGTCCATCACTGTCCATCTGTTCTGACTTTACACACAGCAGAATTGATCACTATAACACATTGCTCAGTATTCACACTAGAAGATTAAGACATTGTGGGCTTAGCCTAAAGGGGTCCCCGCCTGCTAATATATTCAAAGATTTAAAACTAATGAAAAAAGACTTGGCATATAGTCCCATAGACAGGGCCTAAAAACCCCACGAGCGATCTGTATTATACTTGAGCATATTTGGACCCCAACGTACAGGTCAAGTCAATTATTTTGCTCTGTACTGTGCCCAGACAGGACTGCTACGAACGGTACGCACAGGCACATTTAAGCTGGACTGCAGTGGTGATGAACATCCAGCTAGAAAATATTATTCTGCCTTTGAATTGATCTCTCTTCCTTTTTGGACAAGGTCCTGGGGCTTTTGTTTGTTTGCTTGTTTTTGTTTATTTAGTTTTTTCAATATTTTAATCACTTTCAGAAAGTGGTGGGCCCAAACGGTTTATGTAAATGATGTATATCAAACATTTATTTGTCTAAATAAAATAAATAAATAAAAGTTCAACTAGAAATAAAAATTAATGTGGGTAATGAAACCAAAACTTAATTGCTATGATTTTTTGTTATTATTATTATTATTATTATTATTATTATTATTATTATTATTATTATTATTATTAATAATAATAATAATAATAATAATGCTACATGTGATGGATCAACTTATTCTATAACACAAATATTCCACAAAAATATTGAGGTTCCCTGTAATTATTCTCTAGAGAAGCTAGTTAGTGCTAGTTGGCATGTCGACTAGTGATGGGTCGGTCGCGAACGATCCGGCTCTAAGAGCCGGCTCTTTGAAGTGAACGACGGGAGCCGGCTCCTGAGAGTGAGCCGATTCTTTTTTTTTTTTTTTTTTTGCCGCACGTGATTGGTCAAGACGTGTAGCAGCGTCTGTGTCTACACTGAGCAAGAGCGCAAGCTGGGAGGGGTGTGGTTAGAGACACACGTAGTGACTGCCAGGGGCGGACTGGGGAGAAAAAGTGGCCCGGGAGTTCCTGACAGACTGGCCCACTATATATATATATATATATATATATATATATATATATA
>BRDA01008178.1:105712-115864 GCA_036984385.1 Crenuchus spilurus | reverse complement strand
AAGAAGGGGGGATGCCACACAGTGGTAAAAATGGCCTTGTCCCAACTTTTTTGGGATTTGTTGACGCCATGAAATTTTGAATCAACATATTTTTCACTTAAAATGTTACATTTACTCAGATTAAACTTTTGATCTGTCATCTATGTTCTATTACAAATAACATATTGACATTTGCCATCTCCACATCATTGCATTCAGTTTTTATTCACAATTTGTTTAGTGTCCCAACTTTTTGGGAATCCGGTTTGTAAAATGTATATTTATCATTAAAGAAATATTAATACATTATTCCATATTATTATTAAATATTTATAAACTGTTAAAAGCATGTAGCATAAAATGATCAATCAATTCACCTTTTCAGTCAACTTCAACGCATTACCACCAATTTTACACTTATGTTTAGACTGTATGGTCAGACCTCATTTACATAAAATTATTCCTCATTTTTGAGTAAAAAATAAGCAGAAATTATGAATTATTTTGACAATAGTTAACCTTTGAGGCATGTAAATGGATGGCTTATCACAGACTGGTAGATACAAAGACACAGACTCTAATGTTAATGGTTTTAATATGAAACCTCTAATATTAAAATACGTCTGGCTGACGTGGCACAGACAGAACAAACGTCCAGCATGTTAACAACTTACAGTGGCAGTTGAACACAGACTGCTGGCTAACTTGCAAAACACCGGTTTACAAGTTCAGATGCTTTTTGTGGAGTGACAGCGGCGACAACCAATCACACTTTAGCAAGTAACAGGATTAAAGTTCAACAGGCTTCAGATTGAGCAGCTTGAATTTCTGCTAATTCCTTATGCTTCACTCGTCTCCTTTTAATACAGCGTAGCATTGTTTTTGAAAGTTATAAACTACAGGGGACCAAAACTGCCTTTTTAAAAAGCGAAAGCGACATGTCTTGTCTCACCTCCAAATTACATCCATGCCTTCAGCTCATGAAGTCCTCTTTTTAAAAAGCTCTACTGGTTTGGCTTTACATACATGTTTCGTTTGTAAATGTCACATTACTTTGGATGTTTTCATGCCCAGCACTTCATTACAAATAACACACTGAGGTTTCTGTCCGTGTTTGTCCTCAATGAACGAAAATCCACATTTCAAATGCTCTGCATGATATTTACGTATCACAAATTTAAAGAGAAAGGTAACGGGCAAACAAATGGTGGTTACCATGGCAATGAGTATACTGCCTGTGTCTGACGTGTGCCCCCTTTCTTTTTGTTCAAGATAAACAACGAGTACATCATCAGATAAGCTTTAATTATTTTTCATTTTTAATTGTGTTAAAATGTATTTATTTATTACAAACTGTCGTGACCCACCCAGAATGTGTGGGTCGTGACCCACCAGTTGAGAATCGCTATTTTAGATGGTTCTATATAGAAACCTTTTCTAAAAGGTTTCTATGTAGAAGTATCTACAATACTTTTCTTGTAAATATGAAGAACCCTTTCATCATGCAAAGAACCCTTTAGAACCATTTTCTTTACTAAAGAACCCTTGGAGTGTTAGCTCAGTGGTGATTTCTCATAGCTTCTTGAGTTCAGTATAGAGGTTAACTGTTCACCTGTGGCACGCTGAGTCGTCATTCCCCTTCACTGTTATTCTGTGAGCAAACCCATTCTCAGAACACCATCTATACAGCGGCTCTAGAACATCCCAAAAGCTGGTGGGTTACCACACTATTATCTTGCTGTTTTGGATAATCAAATCACGTTCTTTGCCCATTAGAACTGTTTACAATGTAACAGACTGGTATGTTCACTTATTTATGCAGTAAACAGTCACATGGCATCCCTTTCAAGAAATTCTGCTTTTTGGGGATGCGTCTAAGAGAACCTACATTCTGTTCTAACTGAACCAGAGTATGTGCAAGGAATGGTGTACTGCTTTAGATCTGTGAATATGTTACTATGACAACATCAGAGATGTAGTCTTTTGTCTCCTGTTTTTTTGGAGCCATGAGAGATGAGGATGAGTAGTACACGTTAATGACCCAATAACTGTTGTGCTTCATTCTGCAACCAAGTGGACCATATTCAGATTGCTGGAGTAGGCACTTACAGTATACACGCATGTATCTCCATCAAAATGCATAAATTAACATGTATTACTACACAGTCCACTGAAATCTACCCATGTAGTTACCATGGCAGCAGTATCATAAAGCAATAGTACAAAGCGTTACAATCTCACTTCCGCCATGTGTAGGTGTCCATATCGTTTAAAGCCACCCACATCCATAGACATAAGCTAAAATCGCAAACACAGGCTGCGTTCACACTGCAGGCAAATCAGAGGTTTTTTAAAATCAGATCTGTTGACTGTCCACTCTCTAATTTGCAAGAGATCAGATCAGATTTGCCTGTCCAGACATCACAAGTCTACATCATCCCATCATCCTTAGAGAGAAACATTCCTTAGCTCATACTGTGTGACTGCAAGATGCAAAAGGTCTATCCATCCATCATCTTCCAGTTAATCCTGTTCAGGTCGTGGTGAGTAACTACACTGCTCAAAAAAATAAAGGGAACACTAAAATAACACATCGTAGATCTCAATGAATAAAATATTCCAGTTGAAAATCTTTATTTATTACATAGTGGAATGCGTTAAGAACAAAATAACAAAAATGATCAATGTAAATCAAAATTATTACCCCTTGGAGGTCTGGATTTGGAATCATACTCAAAATCTCATACCACCCTCATGGAGTCTGTTTCTGACAGTTTGAGCAGAAACATGGATATTAGTGGCCTGCTGGAGGTCATTTTGCAGGGCTCTGGCTCTGCTCCTCCTGTTCCTTCTTGCACAAAGGAGGAGGTAGCGGTCCTGTTGCTAGGTTGTTGCCCTCCTACGGCCCCCTCCATGTCTCCTGGTGTACTGGCCTGTTTCCTGGTATCTGCTCCATGCTCTGGACACTGTGCTGACAGACACAGCAAACCTTCTTGCCACAGCTCGCATTGATGTGCCATCCTGGATGAGCTGCACTACCTGAGCAACTTCTGTGGGTTGTAGACATCGGCTCATGCTACCTCTATGGTGAGAGAACTGACAAAATGCAAAAGTGACCAAAACATCAGCCAGAAAGGATGAGAACAGAGAAAAGGTCTGTGGTTACCACCTGCAGAACCACTCCTGTATAGGGGTTGTCTTGCTAATTGCTTCTCATTTCTACCTGTTGTCTGTTCCATTTCAACAACAACAGGTAAAATTGATTCACAATCAGTGTTGCTTCCTAACTGGACAGGTTGGTTTCACAGAAGTGTGGTTGACTTGGAGTTACATTGTGTTGTTTAACTGTTCCCTTTATTTTTTGAGCAGTGTAGTTTCTAGTAAGTTATGTTGTTTTACTTTTAGACATCCCCTTAATTTGATTTAATTAGATCTATACAATCTCCCCCCATGTTGAACACCTTTAAAACTAGGATTTGGAACAGGAAACCTAAAACTGGGTTCTACATCAGAGCAAACGCCAACCACACCAGAAACTGTACAGTACAACCATCCCTCCATCATCTCCCTGATCACTGTCGCAATGTCTCCTACCTCCTCACCAGGCACAGGGCATTAGACCATGATAGCCAAGTCCAGGACAGGATTTAAGTCATAAATACATTTTATTTAATCATTCTCAGGTGATCCCGTAGAACTGAAGTGAACTGGTCTCTATCCTGATTGGCTCGTTTGTGTCCAAGCCGAAACACTCTTTATAACTTCATCATAAAGGAAAATTAGGCCGGTTGTATGTGAGCTCAGTTAATCATTACACCTTGACCGGCCAATGACCCCAGAATACCTGGACCACAGAGGAATTGTGCTTTATTCATCCTCCGGGGATAATGTATCATTTTGTAGCCTAACTATCCCTAATCTGGGATTGTGATGATAGACTAAAAAGTCTTTGGTCAGCTCTCTGTGCTCTGATCTGGGACTGACTCCAATCAACGATCTATATGTCACAATTCAAATCCGATTCTATTTGTCCAGATTGGTATTTTAGTGCATCTGAATAGTTTAATGTTTACAGAAGAGAGAGCGAGAGAGCGCTAAGGAGAAGGGGAGCTTCCTCTCTCTCTCTCTTTTTGGAACTCCCTTCTTAAATGACACTAATGTGAGTCTTCGGAGAGCTGCCCTACTTTATGCCTGACAGCTGTGTGTGTGTGTGTGTGTGTGTGTGTGTGTTGGCCTGCATGCATGTGCCTTCCCATCAAAACCTTGGCTGACAGCTACACATGGTGCTGAGATGTGAATTTTCTCTGGCTCAGCACCGACCAGCTGGTGAAGAAGAGAGTGGATGGATGGATGGATGTGTGGGTGGATGGATGGATGGGTGGGTGGGAGTCCTGGGAGGATGAATAATTGAACCAGGTATTAAGAGGGGAGAAAAGCAAATGGTGACTCATGGATTTGATGGGACTTGAGGCCAAGAGCTCTGAGTATGACGTAGATAATAATGGGCTGTACTGGACGCCCCGTCCTGGGCTTAGCTAGCCCTGCCCTGTGCTCAATCATGGGGTGAGTGTGAAAGATTGATTCTTCTGATCCTGATGTTTAAAAAAATGTATATTTTTTAACCCTCTAGACTTTACATCAGCCTCTGATATATTCTGACATATATAACAGAACAACTACAACAACCATGATCACGACCTCTGCAATGTTAGTATTTAGGGGGCATCAATGACTCAATAAATGATGATAATTATTCTATTTTTTAACTGCTTGACAGCACTAATAATCATCAATATCAGGACTCCTAGGACGTCTCTCAACCAATCAGATTGCGGGGTTGGAGTTTGGGAATGGGCGTGACACAATCAGTTTACTGAACAATCTGATTGGTCGACAGTTCATTTGAATAAAATGAGAGCACACAAAGTGCATGATGGGTGCTGAATGGGTCATATATGTACAGTTGTATTGTAGTCTTTCACCACAATATATCGTTAATATTTTGAGTTACATTAATTGAGACAATTAAGAAAAGAAACAAAGCCTTTAGTATGACCATTTATTTAGACTCTATATGCCTGCAGTGTATGTGACTGTATCCTCTAACACAGGGGTGTCAAACTTCAGTCCTGGAGGCCGGATTCCTGCAGAGTTTGGTGATTTCTCTGCTCTGACACTACACTTATACCTGCTCATCACCTGCTGAGCTGAATCAGGTGTGTTTGATCAGGAAGATCACCAAACTGCAGGAATCCGGCCCTCCAGGACTGGAGTTTGACACCCCTGCTCTAACAGATGTTATAGTTTAAGTTCTGTAAGTCTCAGACGTTTGTGTGTGTTTACATTTATTCAGTGATGCTCCAATGAATCTATACAGTGCCAGTCACAGAAATGTACATCACTTAGAGTGTTCAAGCTTTCTGTTTAATACTCTACAGTACTACAGATAATATACAGAGTTTTGACAGAGACCATGTAAAGCCTGACTCTGGCACTAAAGGGACTCCACAAACATGATAATGCATTTTTTAT
Organism: Crenuchus spilurus; assembly: GCA_036984385.1. Classification (NCBI taxonomy): domain Eukaryota; kingdom Metazoa; phylum Chordata; class Actinopteri; order Characiformes; family Crenuchidae; genus Crenuchus; species Crenuchus spilurus. The sequence goes on along the minus strand of BRDA01008178.1, from coordinate 110,353 downwards.
AAAATTGCTACTATTAGCCAAACCCTAACCTTAAACCACGTCTTCAGCTTTAAACATAAAGATTTACATTAAAGGGACCTTTTTCCATTAAAAGAACATAAATCATTCCACTTAAAGGTGAAGGCATGTTAGTATGTGTGCAGATTTTGGTTTCCACAATGTTGTAAAACCTGGTACACACGCAAACACAGAGCTCATCAGGTTTCCACTACTGCTTTGGAACATGCCGGAAATGCAAGACTCAGTAGCCCTTACTATCAATAGTAAGCAGAGAGAGAGAGATGGATAGATGGATAGATAGATAGATAGATAGATAGATAGATAGATAGATAGATATAGATAGATGGATAGATGGATAGATATAGATAGATATAGATAGATAGATAGATATAGATAGATAGATAGATATAGATAGATAGATAGATAGATAGATAGATATAGATAGATAGATAGATAGATAGATATAGATATAGATATAGATATAGATATAGATAGATAGATAGATAGATAGATAGATAGATAGATAGATAGATATAGATATAGATAGATAGATAGATAGATAGATATAGATAGATAGATAGATAGATAGATATAGATATAGATAGATAGATAGATAAATAGATAGATGAAGAGAACATCTCGTTTGATGTGTGGAAACTGTATCACAAAGCAGACGTTAGTGATAATGGAGTGATGAGGAGTGACGTTAGTGATAATGGAGTGATGAGGAGTGACACCTCTGATTATACTTTTATTGGTTTTCAAAGTGAAATAAATGTACATTTCCTCTATAGAGACCAAACGTCTACACATCTGCATCTAATGTTTACACATTACATTTTATGCCGAGTGATATTTGTGTTATTTTATGTACCAAAACAACTCTTGTAATTAATTTGAACATGACTGCTTTTTATTGGTTGGTTTTGATGGAATGCACCTCAAATGTGACTGCGTTAAACCTTTAACAGTCTTCTCAACCGTTTGGTAGAGCACATTTGCATCACCATATCTTAGTGAAGAAGGTGTTGAACTTAACACAACCTGATTGTGCCATCTCTACCAATCGGTAGAGGTATGTTAGGCTAAAAAACATCCACTAGAGGTAAGAATTGTAACATTTTCTTGTCAAACCAGCAGAGCCACTTGAGCGACTACAGACTATCAGAGCATTCACTGTTTTATACTTAACTAGGCATGTCTAAGTGTCAGTGTACCTTTAAGCTGTACACAGTATGTAAATGTATGTTTATGATCTAAAAGTGGAGTCTTCTCTCCATCACTTTGTGTCGCTTGGTGTCTTGGCGATGGCGCTGGTGTTTACAGGGATGGTGATTTCAGACGACTGGATGGCCGGCTTGGGCAGTGGCGCATCTACAGTCAGGACACCCTCAGGCGACAGAGAGGAGGTGACCTTCTCCACATCAGCACCAGGGGGCAGTCTGGAGAACACAAGAACAAGTCATTAGGTCATTGTTATATGGGGCGATTAGTCAGCTGCCCTGCCCTCCTTCCAGGCATTGTTATTTAATCTCTGAAGGACCTGCAGCTCCATTTGATGCAAGAGAAGTCAAAATTGTAACTTTCGATGGAGTGACTTGAAAGATTTGAGCGTTTTGAGTCTCACCTGAATGGTTTTCACACACAGATCATTCAGAAGAACCTCACTACTAGTACAGTATCAGTTCATTCTATGTAATAAGTGGGTAATTCCTATGCATTAAGCATTGTTTTATAGACATTTTTGTCAGAGGTATGTGCAGATATTAGATATTAGAGCAGATCTGATTAAAGATAGTGTATATGTTCTGCCACTAGATGTTGCACTGGAGCACCAGCATCTCAGGCCAAAACAAATGCTGCGTATTCAGCCACGCCTCCCTCCTTCACCTCTCAGCACAGTATTGTGAAGCCCAGCGGAATGTAAGGTGGGTCTAGGCTTCCTCAGAGCAGGACTAACATGCACACAGCTAAGAAAACAAAGAGCCGAAAACAACACACAAACTTCATTTATCCTCAGGATGCCTTTACTCCACTATATCTGTAACAGTGCTGTGTGCAGATCAGTGGAATGTTATTAATTTATCCATCCATCCATTATCGCACCTGCTTAATCCTTATCAGGGTCACGGTTAGTCCCCTACCCCTCACTGGGCACATGGCAGGGCATTACACTATTTAATTAAGCCCAGGACAGGGCTGTTATTAATTCATGAATTAAAAATGTTATTTATTTTGATATTTATTTATTGACGTCCACTCTCGACGTTGAGGTCTTGGGTTCAAGTTCTCATCTATGTTCTCTCTGTGTCTGTGTGGGTTTCCTCCAGAGTCTGGTTTCCTCCTGCCACTGGTGGACTCTGGGGGGTGAAGTGCCCTCTAGAATGGCAAATAGTGCCCTGTTAGCTGCCCTTCACATGGAAAAAAAACATTGAGTGGCCCATTTTTTACAATAAATGATGATGGAGTGCCCTGTAGAACAAGAAACATTGAATCTGTCTTAATGAGGCCCTTTATCTGGTTGCCTTTCCAATAAAAAGGTGCATTGGGGGGGGGGGGGGTCTACTCTCAGGAAGAAGGAATATGATCAGAAGCAGAAATCAAAGCAAGAAAAGAGGAGAGAGAGTCAGAAAGAGAGAGAGAGAGGAGAGACAGAGAGAGAGAGTGTGTGTATGAAAGCAGAGAAAAGAGAGAGAGAGGAGTGTGTGTGTGTGTGTGTGTGTGTGTGTGTGTGTGTGTGTTTCTGGAATGTTCTGCTGGTGTGAATAGAAGCTTTAGCTGCCAGTCTGTGTGATTTAGTCACAGGGCAGGAAATCAAGACTCACAGCAAATATTTACAACCAACAAACAAACTGTCTGAGAAACTTTGACAGTATTAGAGCAGCGCACACACACACACACACACACACGTCTGCAGTAAATCAGTTTGTTTTCTGTGCTGTAAATAAATAACTGTAGAAGTGCTGCTGCTGTGATTTCAGGGGACTGTACATTCTCATTACATATGAATAAAGAATTACAGTAAATTACAGTAAACTCACTGTAATATCACATCTCAGTACTGTGTTTGGTTCTGAATGAGCACTAAAGATTTAATCCTGCATTTTTATCCTGTCCTTTTGATCGTTTGATTAATTGTCTTAATTTACTTTGTGCTGGCACTTCTATACTGTAGTTGTGCTGACTGTGCAGATGCAGTTTTAACAGTACTGTACTGTATATTTACAGGGTATACAGTAAATCTCATTTAGACTAAATGGGTGGGGTTACACAGTATATATACAGTCATCCCACCTTTAGAGTGTTCGGTCAGTGGTGATCCCTGACACTTTTTTTGTTCCAGTGTTCATTATAGAGGTTATCTGGTCCACTGTGGTGCATCTATTGCTCTGTACCACTTTGTTCCTCTCTATGATATTATTTGCCTACCACTGCATGGCCTGTAATCCTAAATGTAAACATGACTTACGTGTACTTCCTGGTGAAGGATCTGGATATGAAGCCATGCTCATCCCTCCTCTCCTCGTGTTTACCTGAAGGGAGAGAGGATGTACAGGTCATAAAATTACTGTATGTGGAATACCAACCAAAGCCTAATGTTAATGAACAACACTGTCACTGTCTGTCTGTCTGTCTGTGTATGTATGTCTGTCTATGTCTGTCTGTCTGTCTATCTCCATCTGTTTGTTTGTCTCTGTCTGTCTGTCTCTATCCGTCTGTCCCTGTCTGGCTGTCTCTGTCTGTCCGTCTCTATCTGTCTGTCTGTCTTTCTGTATCTGTCTGTCTGTCTGTCTGTCCATTCATCCGTCTGTCTGTCTGTCTGATAATCCTTTAGGCTCCCATCATCTCCAAACTAACGTGCCAGCTCAGTGCTGTGGCAGCATGTTGGTCTGTTTTGACGACCAGTCTGATAATAGCAGGAATGTGTAAGCCCCGCCCCTCTCCCTGGATTCCTGAAAGCCAGGCAGAACGTTCTTATCAAACCTTCATCCTGAGGGTCATCACAGGGACACGCTGAAATGACTGGTAATTTTTTAATAGATAACCTCATCATGAGGATCATTACAAGTGATGATGTTGTACCTCGATGGCCTCTCAGTAAGGTTGTACGTGTCCACATGTCTGCAGCACGTGTTGCTAAAATCTGATGAAGTGCACATATAGAGTTAAATTCCAGCTGTATTGTAGTTGAGATAATGGTGTTATGTAAGTCATGGCCTTTAAGGGAGGGGCTACTCACTGGCCAGTTTACTCCCTTTATGCTGGAAATAATCACAACCAGACTTTTGGATCCAACTCCTGGAGAAAGTCATGATACCGCTCAGTTTCAGTGAAGTGAAGCTGTACATACAATTAATAAAATTTATTAAGTTTTGCATTGAATTGATTAGAATGTGGACATGATTTCTACATTATGTACATTATCCACTGGTTCTGTACAGAACCATGAACACTCAAAGAACCCTCTGAAGGCCTAAGGGTTCTTTGTATATTCACTTTTTAAATGATTCCATAGTATGGTTAGTTTTTAATTTCCAGCATTATTATTATTATTATTATTATTATTATTATTATTATTATTATTATTATTATTATATTGTATACTGTTATTCGTTTTTCATATATTCTTCTTCTTTCGCC
>BRDA01008178.1:86056-105612 GCA_036984385.1 Crenuchus spilurus | reverse complement strand
GCCCATAGCAACCACCTTGTGGCCCATAGCAACCGCCTTGTGGCCCATAGCAACGGCCCTGGGTGCCATAGCAACGGCCTTGTGGCCCATAGCAATGGCCTTGGGTGCCATAGCAACGGCCTTGGGTGCCATAGCAAAGGCCTTGGGTGCCATAGCAACCGCCTTGGGTCCCATAGTAACCGCCTTGGGTGCCATAGCAACGGCCTTGGGTGCCATAGCAACGGCCTTGGGTGCCATAGCAACGGCCTTGTTGCCCATAGCAACGGCCTTGGGTGCCATAGCAGCGGCTTTGGGTGCCATAGCAACGGCCTTGGGAGCCATAGCAACGGCCTTGAGGGCCATAGCAACGGCCTTGGGACCCATAGCAACGGCCTTGGGTGCCATAGCAACGGCCTTGCGGCCCATAGCAACGGCCTTGGGTTCCATAGCAACGGCCTTGGGTGCCATAGCAACCACCCTGGGGCCCATAGCAACCGCCTTGGGTCCCATAGCAACCGCCTTGGGTCCCATAGCAACCGCTTTGGGTGCCATAGCAACGGCCTTGAGGGCCATAGCAACCGCTTTGAGGGCCATAGCAACCGCCTTGGGTGCCCTAGCAACCGCCTTGGGATCAATAGCAACCACCTTGGGTGCCATAGCAACCACCACAAATACCAAAGCATCACCTTACAAAACAACTGGGATACCTTAGCTTGTGGGCCATGTTAGCAATGTGCAATATCCCGTGTTTCCTTCAGGAAATGCACTTTTCTAGTTATTATTATTATTATTATTATTATTTATTATTATTTAACGCAGTAAATGTAATTATTGTTTACATTTTAGTCCTTATTGTTAATCACTAAATCCAGTCTTACAGGATTTATACTCTCAGTAATTAAACATGCAGTTGGTCGATATTATTTAAAGTGTAAACATCATGAGTTTAGCTCCGCCCATTTGAGTTCTAATGATGCTTCTAAGAGTTTGGAAAATGATCATAAAAAAGTAATTCTGCTTTTAGTGCCCACGCAGATGTCCTAAGAGATACAACATTTAAGTACTGATAATATTCATTAGTTTGAGTTCACACCGTCCTGCAGACTCGTTTATCACAGTAGTGTGAGGATTCTGGGCTGGGAGCTGCTCAAGAATTTGGAGAGCAGATGCAGCTCCAAACAGTTCTCATAAAAGCCAAATCTGGGTGGTCCAGTTGCTCCAGACTGAGTCTGAGGTGATACCAGCTGATCTAATCCATCTACATGAGATACAGGAGAAGTTAGTCTCTTATGACTTTAACCACCCAGCCATCCACCCATCTACCTTTCATCTACCCATCCATCTATCTGTCTACACATCCATCCATCTATCTATACATCCATCCATCCACCCATCTGTCTATACATCCATCCACCCATCCATTCATCGACCCATCCATTCACTCACCCAGCCATCTATCCATCATCTACCTATCTATCCATCCATTCATCTATCTACCTACCTACCCATCATCTATCTATCCATCCATCCATCCACCACCTATTCTTCCATTCATTCATCTACCCATACACCCATAAGTTAATGTTTCCGGATGTTTGGAACAGCGATTATTTTGAAGTAATAAGCTGTAATTCATGAATTAATACTCAGGAAGTTCAGGTTTTCATTCACTGCTCCTGTAACTTGAACATTCAGTCAGTTTGCACTGTTTTCATAGTAGATGTTGAATAATAAGTCAAATCAAATAAACCTGAGAGCTCTGACTGGGCACACTGCACTGAACATCTTAAAGCTAAATGGAAAAAGCATCTACCAGCCAAAAGGGCGTTTGGGTGACAGTTTAGTGAAGTGTCACTTGACAAAAGGCAGTGCCACGAAAGCCCAACTACACTCAACAAGTGGAGAATCGATCCAAAAGAAAGCAGCCAACTAGTGTCTTACCTATTATTTCCACCACGCCATCCTTGGTCTTGACTGTGAGCTCCTCTGGGGCAAAGTGGTTGACATCTAGACTGACCTTCCAACTGTCTGGCGTCTGCTTGATCTCAGACATGCCTGTGCTGAGTTGGCGGGACAGGGCACGGGCATAGGCCGCCGGGTGGGGCATCATGGGTGCTGGAACAATGGGTGAAGCTTGAGCTTGGCTGGCAGCCCCGGGACCCTGCATCAGAGAGGCCATTTCAGCTGCCATGGATGGGCGGATGTAGCCGGGCCAGTGGTTGCTGGGGAAGAGGGGCAACTCCTCAGGGAAAGCTGGCATGCCAAAAGCCTGGTCAAACAGCCTGCTGCCCTGATACCAGTCACGGAAAGGGTCCCAGGATGGTGAGCGCAGGAAGGTGAAGGGGATGCGCCTCTCGGCCATGGTGTCTGTTGATTGAGGCTCCTGGAAGCTACTGCTCAGGAACTTCTGGAAAGTGCCACTCGTTGGGAAGCAGAGGGGTTTTATAAGCCTCTGTCTGACCAGCCCCCCTTTTGGACACACCCTCTGCCTCTTCCTCACTTCCAAACTTTCTGGCCACAGTCACTGAGCCCCTCTAACCGAGATATTTATGGAAGGGACCAGAAAGTCTATTTGTGGCAGATGCAGCACGAGAATGGAATCTAAAGCTGGCGCTGGCGAGGAGCCTGTTGAACCTCTTGTTCATCGTTTGGATGTGAAGTGTCACTGCTGTCAGAACTTTACATCCTCAAAAAGGGCATCTTTACAGGAGAAAACAACTCTTCTAACTAAAATACATTTAAAATGATGGCATTTCAAGTCATTTTGGGACATTTCTATTGGTCCATTCTGCTTCAAATACAAGTCAGGGTGACATTTTCAACATTTGACAAATGAATAGACACGTAAATCCATGAATGTATAAATAAATAAAAATAAACAAATAAACACAAGCACACAAAGAAACAAAGACAATAACTGATAAATAAAATAAACAAAGACAGAGATGAATGGATAAATAGAGATACAAGATCAGACAGAAATTAAATATATAATGTTACACACACGAGTCTTGTAATAATATGTTCTGTGTCGACACTGATAAAGAATGTGTACAAGAGGAAAAATAACTGTCATGCCAAGCAGTTTTCACAATGTTCACATCCTCCCCTGCAAAACTACAGGACTACAAAACTCCCAAAGTACAGAAAATAAAAACAAAGGAATGTGAGAAGCAATGAACAGCCTTTCTAATCATCACACACCCACATGCAGCACAGTCTGCTAAACGTCATTTTAACACAGAACCTCTGAGCAGAGAACCCAAAACCTGCTGCACACACAACACACACACAAACACAAACAGGCGGAGGGGCAGACAGCTGGACAAACAAACACACACACACACACACACACACACACACACAAAAGCACCAAAGTCATAACAAGCACATGCTGTGATAAGTTACACACCTGTTAACACACTTCCACACACACACACACACAAATACACACACACATAAACAAACACATACACACACACATGCACAAAACACATACACACATAAACAAACACATACACACACTCAAACACACACACACACACACACACACACACACACACATAAAACCACACACACATAAACAAACACATACACACACACACACACATGCATGCACACACACACACACACACACACAAAACACATACACACATAAACAAACACTAACACATACACACACACTGACACACACACACACGCATAAAACCACATACACACAAACAAACACACACACACACACACACACACACCAAAATCAAATCAAGCACATGCTGATACTCTGTAGAGGAGCATTGTTTTTAAACATTTTAATACGTTTCTTGTGTCCATCTTTGCTCCGTAAAGCTCGTCATGGATACTTTGCTTTAGTGTCACAATTATTGTTTCATAATTATTGACATTCACCTGTTTTCAAATTTTTTACCAGCTCTAAACTTTCACTGGAATGTGTTTCAGGCCTGAAAAGCAGGAATGTTTCACTACTATGTACATTAGAATCATCCACCTATCTATCCATCCACCCATCCACCCATCCACCCATGCCAGTTTGACACTACAGTGTGGTGTGGTAGAGTTGGTTGTGGGCGCACCTGGTTCTCACAAGTACGTAGTCTGCTTGTCATTAGCTCTTTGGCGCTACAGCACAGATGAGGCTTTAGCACTGAAGTGAGAGCTGAACACTGATTATAAATGTGACCTGAAATGATTTAGTCAGTAACATTCACTCATAACATTACCTTTAAACAGTGATGCTGACCTTCTAGAATCTGAAAAGAATTCAAATCAGTCACGAGACTTAAATCAGACCCTTAAAAAGATTTTGAGAAGCAAGTAGCCTCCAACCAGCTGAAAATAGACCTCATGTGTGTTTACATCTCGGTGACTCTTCTGGGCCTGAAGGTACAAGAATATTCTAGAGGTGTAAGTGAGAAAACTTAGTAACATAGAAAAGGCAAAGCAGTGCCCCCTGTGGCTAGAATGAGAAGTGCAGTCTGTGAGATTCCCATTACACAAAGAAGTTAATAATAAACACAGAAGATGGTTTTGCTTTATACTGGTATATACTTTATTTTATTGTATAATAATAACTAGTACACTACATCTACTAACTTTTATACAATCCCATGATAAGCGCAATATCATCTCTTTACTGAAAGGGTTATTGAATCACATGAAGGATGACTCAGTGAACACTGCATGAGAGACAGAGGTGTTGCAAAGGGAGGAAGACTGTGGGAGTTCCCTGATTACATCATCAGCTCATCTGTCAATCTCAGTAAAGGTCATATATGGATGTTAAGCCCCAAAAACTGCTGATTTAGCTCAGTATGGCCATTGTTATGAAAGGCAAATGCTGGACCTAGATCAGAACTTCTACCCACAATCAAGATTGATCTGAATCTTTAGAGTTAACCATTTCTGGGTCATCAGGCAGGTAGAGGGAAGTAGACCTATGAAGTCATGCATCATTTTGTAGTTCTCATATAGTGTAATAAATACATTGTGTTTGAACACTGATACGTTTACTCCCAAATGTCATTGGATATGAGGAACAGTCCTATAAAATTAAGTCTGATACTGTATTTAATTTGATAGCTTTAGTATAAAACCTAACTCAAACTTTATAATGCCACATCTACCGTTTGGTAGAGGTATGTTTGGCTAAAACATCCACTAGAGAATGTTTTTTTGCCAAATCAATGCATGAGTTTTGTGTACGAGGTATTCTGATCCGACTGCCATTCTTAGGAAGTGTTTATACATTTATAACAACAACAAAAAAATATATATTTATATTTCTACTGCCCTCTAGTGAATATTTTAACCAAACGGTAGAGATGGCACTATAAAGTTTGAGTAAAGTTTAACAACTACAAATGAGATATAATGACTCAAATGTGCTTGACCAAAAAGTCCAGCAGAACGTTAGAGTGTTACATAAGCCTTCAGATGTATTTCCAGTGTGCAGGAGTTTGCATACAGCTGTACTCATATTTTAACTTCTTATTCAGGAGGAAACGTGAGTGCAGAACAAATGATGTGAACGTTGTTAACGTTTTTGTTTACAAAAAATAAAATAAAAAAATGTGTAACCACATTTAGTCTTTTGTAAAACTTTACTGTAGGGGACTGTTCATAAGGCTACATAACCTTCATAATAACAAACATCTATATCAGGCTTCATCTGTCATAAAGGCTACATTTGCTCGTTTTGATCAAAGCTGGCTGATGATGCCTAGCGTAAGCCTTTATAAATGTTTATATAAGTTTATCCGACAGCTGTCATGATCAGCTTATGCAGGTGTTGTGACTTCATGAACAGCTCACTACAGTACACTCTTAATGGTTCTTTGGTAAAGGCACTGCTTCTATAACAGAACCATGAACACTCACAGAACCCTCTGAATGCCTAAAGGGTTCACTGCAGCTCAGGAAAGGACGCTTTGTATGGGTGCTATTTTAAATAATCCACGTGGTTAGGTTTAAGCTATATGTTATTTATTATTATTATTATTATTATTATTATTATTAATAACAATAATAATAATAATAATAATAATAATGCATACATAATGGCATTTTGATGTATTGACTGATGTTTAATTGTTTATATGAATGAACGCAATAAATAGATATTTGTTAGTATAATGTGCTCATTTTGTTAAGTGATCCATGCAATTTTAACTTTTATTTAGAATTTTGTAATAAATTTAGAAAATGGTGAAGGACATTTGGACAAAAGAACACATCGTTCTTTTTAGCATCATAAAGGTTCCTTTAAAAGAGTTTCTATGTAGATCACTCTTTAAGGAGATGGCTCTTCAAGGGTTCTTTAGCAAAGAAAATGGTTCTATACTGAACCATTAACACTCAAAGAACCCAAAGGGTTCTTTGCATGGTGATAGGGTTCTTCAGCACCGAAAAGGGTTAAAAGCTTGACATCGTAACAGTAGCAGAACACTTTTGAGGGCTATTTAGAAACATTTCCAAAAAAGGTTCTGTATAGAACCATCTACAAGACATTCCTCATCAATCTGAAGAATGCTTTCACCATGGAATGAACCCTTTATCCACAAGGTTCTTTGTGTTCGAGGTTCTATATAGGACCATTTTCTTTACTAAACAACACTTGAAGTACACTTTTTATGAGTGTACCAAAAAGGGTTCCAATATTGTTCCATGCCAAAGAAACCCTTTTTGCTAAGTGTGTAGAATTACTAAAAGTCCTACAAAATGATGAGAACACTTCAGGTCTAATTGAAGAACGGTTCTGTTCTGCCATGAAAACTCAAATCCAGTTCTGTTGTTGATGGTAGAACAATGACCAAGTCCAGCGAATGTGCCACTCTGTGTTTATGACCAATAACTTCTGCTTAGAGATTCAAAACACTCATCAAAAGTAGGCTTAACTCTAGACCTTACTTAGCAGCAGGCCTAAGCTGACTTCATATGCAGGTCTTGTTAAAACTAAACCTAAATCTAAAACTCTCAAAACGCTCCCAATGTTCTCTTTCTTTAATTTTTGAATGCAGGACTCAGGATGCATTATTCAGAATGACAGAAATCCTTTAAATAAATACACAATAAATAAGAAATAAATAACAATAATTAAATAGTAAATAAATAGATGAATACAGAGATAAATAAATAAGATTAAAAAGACATGTGCATGTATATTTTTGCAGCCTGGTTTCAGGATCATTTTGGGGCACCTACAGCAGGGGGGCAGGTACCAAAAACAATGAACATGAATAATAACTGTACAGAAACAGGCTCTACGTAGCGATACAAGCGCGTGTGCACTAATCACAGCTGAAGAAAAGTGAGATAGTGACGGATCGACTGAAAAGAACGCGGTCCTAAAAGGTTCTCTACATACAGGTGCATCTGATATGGGATTGTTAACAAGACCCGAGGATATAGGAGGAGTAGAAGAGAAATTTACACGCACATTTGTAACCTCTCCTTCGCATCATGCTAACGTTTTCCACGTACAAAGCCTTATGTATTTATAGTGTGGGATATACAGTGCATAGTTTACAGCCAGAGCTTGCAGGTTTTGACCTTCACACGTTAGCATCCCGGCATATGTAACAGTTATAATACATATAATCATTTAAAAAAGCACGCAGTCTCCGTTTTTAGCAAAACGTGAGCAAAACAGAATGGTTTGTTCTTGCTTTTTGTTTGTTTCATTGTCTTTAGGGGGAAGAATGTTACAGAGCATTTGTTTACACCGTCCAGTGAAGGCCCCTCATCCTTTATCTGTTTACATTCACCTCTGGAGGCTCCTCAGCAAAGGGCATCTCTTAATTCTTCCACTGATCCTTTTTTGGTTATTTCTGGAAGAGTCTCAGACAGGAAAAAGTGCTTTTCTTATACTTTGTTCTTCTGGCTTCTTGGCGTGAATAAAAAGTCTGGGTTTGTTTATTTGTAGTGCAGCACTACACCGGCTTATGCTGACAATAGTGAGAGTTCTTGTCAATGTGTAATTCTGTGAAAAACCTTTTCTTAAAACCACGAACCTGCAGACACAAGTACACTGTAGATTTATCAATTAGTAACTGGCGTTGGTTCCAAGGCAATGACTCCTCATTCCAAAAAAGGAATCTTAGGCTACGTTCAGACTGCAGGCTAATTGGGTTTGTTTTTCAAATCAGATCTTCTGAGATGACTGTCCACACTGTTATTAGTAAGTGATCAGATTTGTCTGTCCGCACATCACAAGCGTATCTGCTTTTCTGTGGTAACACTGCAGCGACAGTAATCACAGGTGATGTAGCTTCAGAGATGCCAGCAATAGCGGTTTCTGATGTTAGCGTTATGGGCATTTGCCCAGGGTGGCACAACCGGCTGGCACCGGCCCCATGAGGTTGTGGGAAGCTCCTTTGGGACGATTGCCAAGAACCTGCGGAGTTAAGCTAGGTTTATACTTCATGTATCACAACTTGTGCAAGGGTGCCAAAAATGATGCAATCACGGGTGGCTACACCCATGCACGTTGGCACCACACGAGATTTTTGTAATTTTGCACGTGGCACGCATCAACAGAATAAACAAATTTGAAGAAGCTCTTGAAGGATAGTCTTGTGATACATCTATGAGAGATCATAAAGAAGCTTCAAAATGAATGGAAGGAGATCACTACTTATATATCTATATATATATATATATATATATATATATATATATATATATATATATATATATATACATATGGGGGCACCACTGGAATTGTTCGCCCAGGGCACAGACAGGCTAGGACCGTCCCTGGTTGCCAGTTTTGTGGTTTTCCTACAGTATTTATTTTAATGCACTCGTAGATAAAATTTTAGAGATGGAGGGGTGTTTGACTACTTTAAAAATGTACCAAAAACTCTTATAGTCGCACAGTAGCTAAACAGTAGTGTTAGAAATGCCTTATGTAGACTAATATTAGAAGACCCAAGTAGAGGGATCTGAAAATATAGATTAGAGTAAAATTATATTTAAGAGTAATAAACAGCAATTATAACTTCCTCAAAAATCTCTGACTAGACTCATGAGATTTTGGGTTAGTTTTAAATTTGTGTATGGCGACCTTCTGTCAGAGAGTGGGCTGGAGAGTTTTTCAGGACCTGGCAACCTGGAATGTGCATCTTGGATTTGTCACTCTAGATTTGACGTGTCGTTCTTTGTCGAGCTGCGAGTGACGTGAAAGGCACTTCAGAATCTGATTTGAGCGGCCAGAGCATCTGGACTTCAATCCATCTGGACTTCAGATTTCAAACCACCTCCAAATGTGGATTAGATCAGCAAAAATAAGATTTCATGTAGTTTTTGACTGTTTTGACTGTCAATAATCAATCTGGATACAATCTAGATAGGCCAAAAATCGGATTTGGGCAGTTTGAACATAGCCTTATACCATTTTTTGGTTTTATGACTTTTAGTTACCTTGCCACTTTAAAAGATATTGTAGGCTTGTAGGCTGTAATGCCCTCTGATTCCAAAAATAAGCCAGCATTTTGGCTAATGTGATGATAGGACCTACAACAGCCAAAATCTAAACGGTAATACCTCCTTAAGCAACAGAATGACTGTATTTTGGTCTGTTTTGATTACTTCATTGTTTTGTTCCATTCAGCCAATCTTCCAGGCTTGCTTCTATCCTTCCTCTAGCCATCCCTCATTCTTCACTGCTCAGAAGCCTGGGCTTTCATAACTGCTGTGGCTGTAGTAGCTGTGAGCTTGGCTAGGGCTGCGAGAACAACTGCGGCTCCTGCTGCTTTTGCTCCTGCTTCGGCTGTAGCTGCTGTAGCTTTCGTAGGAGCGGCTGTGGCTGCGGCTAGAGCTGCTGTAACTGCTGGCCGAGCTGGAGGAGGACGGGCTGGGCCTGTAGTATGGGATCGGCCGCTTACGTGCACTACGAGAAACGACAAGGTGAGAGAGGAACATTAACTATCATATGCTTCACATAGCTGCCCATCAACAGTTTGGGGACACCTAAATACATAAATAAATAAGCATGTTGGCTTTGTAGGTTTACTGTAATAGACCCACATTCAATTTACATACACAGACCGGTGACAATTTAATAAAAAAAACCTTAATAAATATGTGGAGAAACATAAGTGTGGATGCGTGGACACACTTAACATCCTCACATTCTCTTAAAATGGCCCATCAAGAGCACATATGGCTTCAGCCACAATGACTGCTCAACAGGTGCATTTAGAGCTTTATCCATGATGCTCATGTATTAGTGTGCTATGTAAGAAAGTAACTACTTCTCAAGTGACTGAGAATGCTAATACAAGTCAAAGCAATGTCCACAACTATTCATTACAAATAAGAGTGCGTCTACTAGTGCATCTCCAAAAATGTGAATATTTGGACCACCACTAGACACTAGAAGAACTTCAGTGCACCTGAGCATAGATTCAGTCTCTATAAATGTACCAGAGGAAGGAAATCTATTCTTCCAAAAGATATTATTGTGTTTTGATGATGATAGCAGTCCAAACTCGCCCATGATGTCCCAGTTTCAGTACTGGAATATACTAATGCATCTAAACAACATCTGGAATATCATGAAAAAGATAATTTGTGTTAATAATTTAATTAAAAAAGTAAACAGCCACGTTTTATATTTGATCATGATTTATATTCATTACAGCAGAACCTCAGTTTTCATCATTAATCTGTTCTAAACTGTCTGATAACCAAAATGAATGATAACTGAAGCAATATTTCCCATAATAAATCTAATTAATCTGTTCCAGACACTCCAAAATATTATCAAAAATACATTTTATATACAATAACTATAGTTTTACATACAGAACACAATGAGAAATAAATACTAAAGACTAATGAAATGGATAAATGAACATTTAACATCACTCTTACACTCCGAGTCTGATGTACTGTCATTTACTCAAAATGAAATTCTAATCATTTGAGATTCTGTATTTCTGAGCTATTAGACAAACTAATCAACAGTAAAACAAATGAAAGCTTGAAATTTCTCACGTTACCTGTAATAAACATAAAACATAATCAAATATAAAACATGACTGTTTTTATTTACAGTATGAACACAAATGAACTTTTTCATGACATTCTAATTTTTGAGCTGCATATAGTCAAGTAAAGTCAACACAGACTGAAGACCATCTCTGTGGAGCACTTAAGTGAGCAATAGTTTAAAACACTTATTGTAAAGCAATATAACACTTATTGTGTTATATTGTGTATAATTGTGTATCTTTTCTTCTTTCTAGGTATTAGTGATGGTTTTGTTCTAACAGTGTCTGAAGAGTAGTTTGGACTCTAACCTGTCTGTACTAGCTGAGATAATTCTCTTAATGGAAACAACCCAGATAGCAAAATTATTTTCTCCCACATCTGGCCCTCATCCCCCATTTCATTTGGCCCACATGGATTGATGGCACTTGGGCTCATCGCTCTCGGCTGCAAGGTGTGGGCTACATATACGCCAGATTAGGGCCACATATCAGCCAAACGTATGTAGCACTGCCATATCTCTGCCAGAAGTGGACCACATCTGTTTTAAACGTGGGGAAAATTTGTGTTTTCATAATAAGAGTCTTGCCGTTTGCCAGTGTCGACAGTGGGCCAGCGGTGCCATTTCTCAGCCAGATGTGGCCCACATCCGTATGCTATCTGTGAAAGCACTTGTGTATGTCACTCTGGATAAGAGCGTCTGCCAAAAGACGTAAATGTAAACATACTGGTACTGGGATATAGATTAAATCATCAGTTTGGACTATCATCATCATCAAAACACAAACGGAGGAAAATATCTTTTGGAAGAGTTTCATTCCTCTGAATCTGTGCTCAGGTGAGCAGAAGTTCTTCTAGTAGCTTGTAGTGAAACCATGACGCAGCATTTTGAATAGTGATTCTCCTTTAAAAGGAAAGACTGAGCTTAATCTCTGTCCAGGC
Source organism: Crenuchus spilurus (assembly GCA_036984385.1). NCBI lineage: Eukaryota > Metazoa > Chordata > Actinopteri > Characiformes > Crenuchidae > Crenuchus > Crenuchus spilurus. The sequence continues at coordinate 93,681 of BRDA01008178.1, read as the reverse complement.
CTTTTCTGTTCAGCTTTTGAATTTGTCACCAGTCTGTATATGTATATTTGTAACATTTGTGTTGTTTTTATTTACTGTCAGAATTAGTTCACCATTATTTTAGCATCATCCAGACTTTCCAGCCAATTAAACTTTTAATTAAGCCAATTAAGTATTTTTGCTTTAAGACTGACATTTTAAATAACCGGTATTGTGATGTCACAATCACAATATTAAATTAAATTAAAATTCAATTCAATTAACAGATGTCTTCAGAGTAAAACAATGACTTCCTCTTTTACATCAGATGGGCCTTTTTAAATATTACAGATGATATTTTAATTATTTTAAGAAGAACAGTATCACACTGTGATAGTTTATGAATCTGTAGTTTAAGTGGTTAATATTTTCATGTGATACTGTTTTCCTCAAATGCTTCAATATCACAAAGACAACATGCTCTTTTATTAAGAACAGAACAAAAAGCTTGGTGCCCACAACTTCTGATGGGTAGGTACAGATATCTAGAGCTTTGTTAGAGTGAGCTGTACTGCTGTAATTAGTTTCTGCTGGAAGAGCAAAAAGACTGAAAGAGAGTGGCTGATTGTGTTAGTCAGTGTTAATGCATATACCCCCTGCAAATGTCAGTGAATCTTCAAGGAGACAGATGTAATCATCATTCTTTAATACAACAACACACATCACTCACACACCGACACTGTATACCACCGAAACACACCCACACCGCTTGTGTTGCTGCCAAGCCAAGCACTGTTAACTGGCAAAGACTGAAAACCTTAAAAGAGGTGAGTAAGAGAGATTAGCCTGTAGGTGACTCCAGCTTTACCAAGAGGATTTAATACTCAATATTATCACAGACATAAAAAATCAAAAACATCTGTGGTAGGCATTTGGTACTGACTTCACACTGCTACAAGTAGTAGTTCTAAAACATGCAGGTATATACAACAATCAGCCATAACATTAAAACTTAAAATGGTTAATATGCTGATCCTTGTGCCACCAAATATAGCTCCAGCCCACTGCACTCTACAAGATCACTGCACATGTCCAGTGGCATCATTTTTGAGTTGGGGCTGCCACAATCCAGGTAATTTGGATGTCACTGTTGGTAGATAAGACAGACTGTATATAAGAACTGGATGCAGTGACAGTAGAAGTAAAGTGAGTCCAAAACATCTCTGATGCCCTCTAGTGGCTGACAGCAGTACAATTTTAAGCCCCACCCACAATTGTTATATTGGATGGGAGCTACAACAAACTTTGAAATAATTTTCCTCATTTAGTGATTTTTCGTCAGCTGTGTTGTGTTAGTTTCAAAAACTGTACCTACTCTAATTAATCCGCCAGTATTTTTCTTTACAATAAATTTATTTTACAAAAGTTTTTTAGGGATATTTAAAGGGGTGTGGTGATGAGGAGATTGACAGCGCGGTTGAGTTGATTGACAACTCATTCTCACTGTCGTGGACTTGACTTTTTTCATAGAAGCTAGAAACAGAGTTCAGCTTATTTTACATTCTGTGACTCTATTAATAAGATTTAATCACTTAAATAATAATCACTTAGAGAAGTGAAAAATAGTCATTTGGAAATTAATATATATATATATATATATATATATATATATATATATATATATATATATATATATGTATGTGATACAGGGGTTATCATTCAAAATATTGCAATATCTTGTGATACTCTAAGTAATCAAATTAAATCTAATAATAATAAAAAGTAAGGTTTACTAATATTACTAGTGTGCCTTATGCTACTGGAAGATGACAGAATGGCTGAAGATAAGACTACAATACTGCTGTTTAGTAGTCGGGAATTTAAATAACATAAAATGAAGCACTGCCACAAATATTTACATGGAAACTATTAATTAAAAATTGATACTGTGGGGACCCCGAGTGGCTCAGCAGACTAAGGCATGGTCACTATTATCTAAGGATTGTGAGTTTGAATCCCAATCACGCTGCTGATGCAAGATAAACCATGCTCTCTCTGGGCAGGTAAGACGGCACTACCAAACAATGTTAGCTAGCTCGGGCGTCTGCCAGCTGATCCATCATAACTGGGGATCCTGCGCTTTCCTCTGAGTGCGATGGCTGCCCGGGAGTGATGTATCGGTAGCAGTTAGAAAAGAGGCGGAGCTTGACTTCACATGCATCGGAGGAGGCCTGTGTTAGTCTGCGCCCTCCTAGAGTCAGAAACATTACAAGTGATGGGGAGAGTCAACGAATGGGCAGGTTGATTGGCTACCAAACACAATGGGGAGAAAATTTGCTTAAATTAAAAAAATAAATACAAATTTGAGAATCCACACAGTATCACTACTCTATCCAAGCATATCCATATTTTCCTACATCCCTACTGTTAATGCTTCTATTTCAAAAGTCTCTGATATTTGATAAAACCTCTTGATATCACCTTTGTCAGTAACATTAGTATTTGTCAGATGCCAGTGACCATTACAGTATACAGAGAAAGTGAAAGGGTTAGGATGCAGGGAAGGATGGGGTGTACTCTAGGGACGCTGGCTGTGCACTTGCAGCTTCACCAAAACCTGTTCACGAGGAGGAGAGGCCTAGGAGAGTCCTGCTGCTCAGCAACAGTTACCAAGGTAACTCAGCCCACCGACATTCCCACATCTGCTGTCTTCTGAGCATCTTCTGTACAGGAGTGAGAGAGTGAGCTCGTACAAATTCACTTGCTCACTTTGAACATATGACATGTGTGTGTATGTATGTGTGTGTGTGTCTGTGTGTGCTGCACCTGGAAAGGTTTGTTTACCTTGAAAATGTAAATGAGAGAAAACACACTTCTATCAGTTACATAAGAATGGAGAATGGTTGTATTGCATTTAACTAAACTGTTAACAGGTTTTAGAAGATAAATAAATTGTTTTCTCACGTCACCATCAATCAATCAGAATGTATTTATATAAAGCTTTTTACAAAAGACGTCACAAAGCAGCTTTACATAATTAGAATCACACAATCTGAATCAAAACCGAAAATCCGATGCGAGTAAGCCAAAGGTGACAGTGGCAAGGGAAAACTCCCTCGAGACTGGAGGAAGAAATTTTTTAGTAGGAAACAATACACGCAAAAAGGATCCATCCTCCTCTGGTCAAACTACTGATAGAAATGTACAGTATCAACAGTTAAACCTGACATTGTGCTATAGTGTAAAATAATATAATAATATTACTAAACGTGATAACTGCATCCAGAGACACTCACCAGTTGTCACCAGACATTCACTGGCCATTTTATTAACACCTAAAGTTTACTACACTATTATCATGTGATGCTGTATTGAGAATGATTTACCATAAAAATAATACCTCATCTACAGCAGTGCAGTGGTTAGAAACTGAACAGTGATGAATGGAGCAGAACATATCACAACAGTTAAAATCTGCAGTCATAAAAAGTAGATCAATAAGGTAGATAGAAACACAAAAATTATAATATAAAATTACTATACAAAAATTAACAATAAGGTAGATGGAAAAACAAAAATTATAATATAAAATTACTATATAAAATTAACAATAAGGTAGATGGTAATGATTAAAAATGACAACATTCTAATATAAAAATTACCATATAAAATGTCTAATAAAGGTGGCTGCTCAGTGGAAATACTAGGTATGTGTTTCTAATAAAGTAAATGAAGATTTTTTTGCTGTGGCACTGTATTAATGATACACAATCTTAAAGTGTACAATAGGAAAGCATGTAGTGCAGAGAGTTGCCACTGGATGGCAGTGTTACACTGCAGCAATGTTACTCCATCACCTTGAAAGTCAAAAAAGGATAATAAAGCCATGTATATGAAAATTCACATCCGAAAGGCAAAGTTGATATTTTATAAACAACAGAAAAAACCTGATTCAGGACAAATGACACAGAGTAAAAGTATAAAAGTGAAAACAAAACTTGATGTCAGATGAGTTTACCTTGTGATTCTGCGAGCCTCCATGAAGCTGGGTGAGTCTCTCCTCCTTTTTCGAATGGGTGAGTAACTTCTGGAGCGCCGACGAGCTCTCTCAGCATCCGAGTAATGAGGGCTGTCCCTTTCTCTATGGAAGCACATAAGAAAGGGGGTGTAAGTGAGTTTGAGTGCTATTGAATAATCTATGTCTCCACATGGTAGACAATGAGAGGATCAATCTGCAAGACCCCAGCAGGATGTTCACGCTAGTTTGCTTACATTTAATTCAGTTGTCACTGGATAAACATAAATATATCTAAACAGAAGTGTATAGCTATAGATACTGTAGCACTACGACTATGTCCATACAAGAAGATATTATGTTTAGAGATAATACAACTTAAAGTTTAGAGTATACAAGCAGTTTCACTTGATAAACTTTATTTGTAAGAACTGTCTTGCCATCTTGTGCAATCATATTACAAATTTTAGAGTGGCCCATCAACCCACCCATTCTTAGGACTCTCCTAATTACTTGTAATGTCTCTGACTGTAGGAGGGTGAAGACTAACACAGGCCTCCTCCAATGCATGTGAAGTCAGGCCAATGACCGGGACCGGAACTAACAATCCTCTGATCATAGTTTCAGTACCTTCTTCACCCCCCCCCAAATATTTTTACAGTAATATTATCAATACTGTGTCAAAGTTTAAGTGTACCTGGAGTTGTTCTGACGTGTGTGGGGGGACTTGGTCTTGCTGGGAGCATGTTCTCTAGAGTTAGAGCGTGAAGAAGAGCGACCACTGCTCCAGGAACTACTCCTCTGCCGTAGACCACCGTGGGATTTATTTTTCTTACGGCCCGACGTGTGCCGGTGACGTCCGGGTGATGCTGATGTGCTGCGATGGCGGTTGGGAGCCCTCCCATGATGATGCTTCTTTGATGAATGAGACCCTTTCGCTCTGTAAGGAATGCAATGGAAATCAGGATGCACAGAAATGAACATTTTTGGCTAAACCAAAACCGAATATTTGCTTGAACAAGGTTCATTTATTTAAATTATTATAAGATTAATAACTAAACTATTTATTAAAATAAGTCTTGTAGTTAGTCAGGAATAAATTTCTGTATTTTAATAAGTTGGTTTGACATAATTAGCTTTAATAATGAGTTTAATTGATTATTCAAGACAATAATATATGAATATTATTACTAATATTTAATAAAATGATGAAAACGTCTAAAATGAGTGATGTAAGTCACATGGATGTTTTGTGTGTTTAATGTGAGTGTCATTGGCTACAGACACTGAAACACTTCACATTTCAAACACAAAGCTAAGCGGCTGTATTTTGGCTTCACCATAACAAGAGTAGTTTAGTAAAGGTTGAGCTTATTGTTTGTTGTCTTCTTCCATTTCAGCACCAAACTGTAACTATGCTGCTGAATCTGTGTTTCCTTGGTGAGGAAAAGCACAATTCTGAATGTCAAACCAACTTTAAACTCACTTTACTGCAGTTAACGAACACTCTGATTCAGGTCTACAGCCAGAAACTAGAAAAAACATTTATTTTTACTTTTTTGCCATTTTCAATAATAATAATAATAATAATAATAATAATAATAATAATAATAATAATAATAATTTCATTGCCATATATTTGGTGCATCCTTAGAAATTACAGAATTATTTATTGACTATTAAGTTCTAAGAAGCTTTATATTTATTCTGGATCTAACAACAATAAATGTGTTTAAGAGGTGACCTTGTAGCGACACTGATATGCCTAAAACAGCTAAACAGCTGATCAGTGTACATAACCTACATAAACATAACTAGATCTCACTTTTTCTGGTGTGTGCTCTTTGCTTTGGACTGGAGGTTAGCCTGCGAGTCACTGCTATTTGCTGGAGAGTGACCGCTCTTCTCTTGAGCCCGCTGCCGGCCACTCCGTCTGCTTGATGACTCTAAGGGGTGCTTGGCTCCCCTCTGTTGCCTCTCATCTCCTTTCCCCACCCCTCCGACAGGCAATCCTCCAGGGCTCCTACAGGGGGCAGCGTTGCTCTTTGATTCCCTTACATTAGGGGACGTTTGCTTCTGTGCTTCACTTGGAGAGGGTGAAACCAGTGATCGTAGCTTCTGTAGACGAATGATAAAAGAAAAAAGAAGGAAAAAAAAGACAATATACTGAAATTAGAATCTGTATCACCTGCGAGAGTGAGCGCTATGGTGTACTTGCCAAAAAAAGGTAAATATCTAAAAGAAAAGAGCTAGGAGTTTTCTCGAAATGGCTTATAGACAGTCCTCTATGGTGCAGCGCATGCAATACTTGGCATGCAAAACCATAATGAGCTGAAAATATAGAATCCCGAAAGAAAAGAAGAGGAAGAAAGGGAAACAAAAAAAAATATATATATATATATAAATGTAAAAGTGTGAAATTAAGATCAGGAGAATAGAGTGAGAAGAGCGACAGATACTGAAGAGCTGAGCAGAAAAGGAGGACTTCATCTTTTTTTTTTAATGACTACAAACAAAAAAAAAGTGGAAAAAAAAAAACTAGGAAAAAAAAGTCAGACAACTTGACGGAACATCACAGAAATGGAAGGAACAAAAGAAAGATTCACAATTATAGATTCAATCGAATTAGAAAACAACTGGTCTTCTACTCAATAAATATTTGCTTGTGGATTGCTTTTCCTGCAGACAATTGCTGAGATGTGAACAGCGACCCATTTCCTGCTTTTTTTTAATGGTTACTCTGTTTTAACTCCCTTTTGGTTAACATCCACTTACCAATAAAGTGGTATTCCCTCCTTTAGTAGGTAAGGTATGAAGAGAAGGGAAAAGTGGGGCAACATAAGTGCATCATTAGATTCACAAAATGCAAGAGAAAAAGACACAACACCCTTCCCTGGTAGTGAGCATGAGACAATGCATGAAAATCAAACCAAAGAGACACACCAACAAAAAGAAAAGAGAATAAGAAAAAAAAACATTAATCACTTAGGTCTAAAGGAAAGAAATGTGGGCTGGGACACTCAGAACCACTCGCTGTTAAGATAGCAAATGATTCTGATCATTTTGTACAGATGTTTCCCTTAACTGTGAAAAGGTTTTAGTTACAGCTATATCAACAAAGCCAGCATGCAAAAATATGGCACCAGATACTTGACCATATAGAAGGAAACTAGTTTTGCACAACCCACCTCCTTGCCCACTGTGCAGCTTTTGTAATCTTAAGACCTCAGTCAACTACAATGCTTAGTTCATCTCCTCTTACACATTGCTTATATAATTATTTATGGTATTTTCTCCTTTTTATTTTATTTTATTTATTTTTACATTATTATTATTGAAACTATTATTATTTTTGTATTATTTTACAGTGGAACCTCAGTTTTCATCATTAATCTGTTCTAATGTGCCTGATGATAACCAAAATGAATGATAACTGAAGCAATATATCCCATAAGAAATAATGTAAATCCAATTAATCTGTTCCAGACACTCTAAACATTTGAACAAAAATAGATTTTATATAGAATAACTATAGTTTTACATACAGAACACAATGAGAAATACAAACCGGATTCCAAAAAAGTTGGGACACTAAACAAATTGTGAATAAAAACTGAATGCAATGATGTGGAGATGCCAACATCTCATATTT
>BRDA01008178.1:76944-85956 GCA_036984385.1 Crenuchus spilurus | reverse complement strand
AATATTGACATTTGCCATCTCCACATCATTGCATTCAGTTTTTATTCACAATTTCTTTAGTGTCCCAACTTTTTTGGAATCCGGTTTGTAAATACAAAAGACTAATGAAATTGATAAATGAACATGTAACATCACTCTTACAAGATTATGCTCTGTTTTAGAGAGTGCCGGTGTGGTCCAGCCGGCAGCCTTTGTTTTGTACACCTGTTCTCAGGGTTCTCAGTCACCATTTGTTTTCACACCCATTTTCAGGCAGTAGCGCTGTGCACCGCCACTTTAGTGTGACGTATTTTAGTTTGAGCATTATCTACAAGAAACTGAGAAACAAAGCCAGAGAAAAAAAACGAGAACACGTAGGTGGATGCTTTGTTTTTGCTTAATTAGAGGCGAGTCATGTGGGCACTCCAACGAAAACCGAGCAGATGAATGATAACTGGGACAAAATTTCCCAGAAAAATTTGACAATAACCAAATTGTACGATAATCGGGGAAAACAATAACTGAGGTTCCACTATACTTATTTTCTTTTTTTCTGTACTTCACATTTTTGATAAACCTTACAGTCAGTGTTTAATCATGTTTGTATTTCTCAGAACCCTCAGAAAAATACTTAAAACAATCAAAGCAATCATGTAGAGGAGTTGCAATACGGGACATGTGAGCATTTCAAATTTTTAGCTACAATTCGACATATTGATCTTGCTCACATTGTGGAATTTAAGCCAGATGCAAGGACTGAAAATGGACATTTCTGTCAATAACCTCCAACTGAACTGTTAACCTCATAACCCTGTTATTGTGCCAATTCTATATTGCTTAAGCTTTCCAGGTTAACTTTTTAATGTAATTTTGTTTTCCCACTGTGCCACCACAGTGATCATCCTCATGTTAGCAGCACTGTCTTTGATTAATGAAATACAAGTTACTGTGCATTAAGCAAAAATCTCCAAAACCAAAAGAATCTCCAAGCCCTCCTGACAACCCACTGGTTAGATATTTTATATAAAGAAACAGAACAGTAACTAACATGCCTAACTCTAGTGAATGAGCAAAATAACCCAAAAATTCATCTTTATTACACGATTCTCTGATAATTCTCAAAACTGTGTAATTAAACAAAACAGGATATAAAAGATACATGAAAATTAAAAATCATAAGACGAATGTACCATTTCACCAAGAGACAAAAGGGGATGCAGCACAAACATGAATGCATTCTACCGAAACCAAAGAAGAAGAATGGAGACAAGAGATGGGCTTGAGGGGAGGGCAGTGTACTGAAGACTTCAGCATGAGAGCAAAGGTAGATTTTCAGGTTGGAAAATTAAAAAAAGAAAGAAAATTGAAAATAAAAGCTGAAGTATTGAACAAAATCATAGATAACATCGCTAAGAGAGGAGAAAAGGAAAAACAATGAAAAGTAATCCGCCATCTTTTTTGCATCATAGTTAAATGAAGAGAGGGAGAGAGGGAGAGAGAGAGAGAGAGAGAGAAAGAGAGAGAGAAAGAGAGAGAAAACATTGAAGTCAAGCTAGGGTGCTTGTCACATTCTCATCTGCATAGAGACCACGTGCGTAGGCAGAGCGTTACCTACCTTCCATTTCAATCAGAGACACGTATGCAATATTAACAAAAACAAAAAAAGGAAGAAAAAAAGGAGGGGGGAAAGGAGAAAGGAAAGTTCTCCGCAGCGAAATGGGAAAAAGACAATGAATTCTTTTTAGTATCCCAGCTAAGTAATTTGGACCACAAAACTAAGAAGGAGATAAAAAAGCAACAAATCAATCAAAACTAAAAAAAAAAGTATAGAAAAATAAGAATTTTTGAAAAATCGGCCAACATACGGAACAAAATGAGGACAAATGAACAAGAACGGAAACCAAGAAACCAACTAAAATCTACATGGATTGCTGTCTTTTTCGCTTGGACATATGTGCAGCCACGTAGTAGTAAAGGTTAAAGTGGGTTAAGGAGGGTCTACATTACAGTCAGATGAGAGACAAGGTGAAACCTGTCGCACGGACAGAACCTGCCGGAAGGAGATGTTGAAGGGAATGAACATGCAGACTACGGTCGATGGGGGCAGAAAAGCATGTCAGGACAACAAAGAAGAGAGCCACACACACACCACAGATGGACAGGAGGAGGTGGGGGGAGGAGGGTGTCGAGTGGAGGGCAGTCACTGCTAGGATGGAGAACTAAAGTCAGTATTTCAAAAGGGACCCCAGTCACATTGTAAGGATCATTTGTGCTAACACATCTTTTCAGGATTGGAACGTTTTCCAGAAAAGGAAACTTTGGGAGACTTTGGCAGAAAGAAGGGGAAGGATCAGGACGACTGAGTTAATGTAATTAATGAGGGTTAGGCCTGATTCTAAATGGCTTGGGTCCCTTTAGTGTAACACTTTCACTTCGTCTGCTTCGTCCTATTTAGTTGCACGTTTTCCGTTTTCCCTGAACAGACAGCACTTACAGATATAACAGAGAGATTTTGAGCAAACAACTCTCATTATTGTACATTTTCAGAGTCTAAAATCTAAAATTAGATGTAGCATCCATGTCATTCTTTAGGATGAGTAACAAGAAGACTCAAGAATTAGCAAGAAGTCTGATACTGTTTTTGTCTGATTGTTTGTATTTGATGGCTCCATCACTTTCAGTCAATTGGCTGGACACCAAACGTGGAGCCTATTGGCTGAAAGTGTGTGGATGCAGGCTAGGAACAATTGTGTTTCTGAAACAGTCGACATCTGAGGACAGTCTGACAGAGGTGACGCTGCCACCCGGAAGGTAACATGCAGGTCAGAAATGGTAGTCCACAAGAAGCAAGTAAAAACAAGGGCTTTCTGAACACCTGAGAGACAGCCGTCAAGTTTTGATCGATCTGGAGGAAAGGGGTAGTCTATAGTGTTACTCGGCAGAACATGAGCGTTCAAACTGTATTGACAAGAAAAACTAATACACGTACCCAGTTTAACCTACTTGGTCCAGTTCCAAAGCATATGAGTGCTTTTTACACAAACAAGACAGAAAAGTTTGGGCATTTATTTGTGGTAAGATATTCACGTAAATGAATAGAGTCAAAAATTAAAAGGAGAGAGGGATGAAGCAAGCAAGTGAAAAATAGAGATAGCATATGAGACCTCTTCAAAAAGTGCATGCAAACCACTAGGAGGAAATCTGACCAATAGTTAAAGTAGACAGATGCAAGAGGAAAGTCCTCACAGATCATGTACATCATTCTTAGCTTAGTTAACATTTAAAACACCGCTTGGCAATGTTAATTGAACACTCAACAAATCAAGCTTATTAGAAACATCTACCTTGTAGGTCCACTTTCCTGGTGTACAGATAGACTATAGCCATGCATCGTTTGTGTTATCCATTCTCTAGACCTGAGATGGACCAGAGTCCAGCACAGTTTCTTGATTTCTCTTCGGTAACACAACCTAGTGATGTTCTATTAAATCGGATGTGCTTGAGGTGGAAAATCACCAAACTGTGCAGGAATCCAGACCTCCAGACTTACACTACATGGACAAATGTTTCTTACAAAATCATTAGAGTTGCTGTTGGGTGTATCCAATTCTACGCTTCAGGGAAGACTAGTTTTTTTCTGTCAGGATTTGATTGCATTCAGTGACAAGGGTCTTAATAAGGTCAGGACCACCCCAACTCATCCATGGAGCATCATCATTCCAGAGAATGACACTCCATTGCTCAATATCACGCCTGGCATTAGTCATGGTCTCAACAGGTTCAATGTATTTGGTAGCCAATCGACCCGCCTTTTCACTGATTCTCACTTGTGATCTCTTTAAGAGGGTGAAGACTAGCACAGGCCTCCTCCGATGCATGTGAAGTCAAGCTCCGCCTTTTTTTCAACTGCTGCCCATACATTGCCGCTAGGCAGCCAAGGAAAGTGCAAGATGCCCAGTTTTGATGAACTGCCTAGCCGACATTATTTAGTAGTGCCATTTTAACTGGCCAGAGAATGGTCAATTTTGCTCTCTCGGATTCTGGCTGCTGACGACAAGCAGCATGATCAGGATTTGAACTTGCAATGCTCAGATCATAGTGACAGCACTTTAGTCCGCTGAACCATTCAAAGCCAACAGGTTCATGTTTATCTCCTCCAGAGTCATATTCTATTGGTACTTCTCTACAGGTACTTCTATACGGGTACTTCTCTGGGTTAGCAATGGGTGGCAGCTGAATGCATTCATTACAAGGGGTGTCCAAAAACATTTGGACATATAGTGTATTTCTAGGGGTGGGCTACAGTCTGTGCTTGTACAACCCATATATCATGGACCTCTAAGGTAGGATGACCTCATAAAGTGGATGACCAATGTACGCTCGATATAGTCTGTCACTTGTACCCTCAAGATACCTGCTGACTTTTATTTAGGAGGTAAAACATCATTTTCTTTCCATCCAGAAATACATTTCAAAACTGTAAACAGGCTGTTCTGACATGTACAACTTTTATTATTTTTTTACATCAGTTTTTCTAGCTGTCTGTGCTTCAGTTTTCTTCATCCAACTTCATCTGACTGAAGTTTGGGAATTACAGCTCAGAGTGAGGGCAACCGACCGGAAGAAAGATGGCTGCACCCTGACGGAGCTTAAACTCTTTTCGTTTGAAGGCATCGATCTGTCATCCCCAAGTTACTTGACTGTAACTGAAATTTCAATCTACCGAGTTTAATCTGCAGTGATTTATGTCACTGCACAAGGTGGCACCCATCCAGCAGCCAGCCATGGTTTACAGACTGTAGATTCTGTCGAGGTAATCTAGAGAGGAGTCAATGGTTTGGCACAGCGACACTTCACATCCCTCGACTGCTTCGTCATTCCTGCCCTCGGATAACTACTATTTATTCTGAGACAGCTCATTTTGGCATCGACAATGTGATGAATGAGTCTTAACCTCAGGTCCCTTGATCATGGAAAAATGTTAACAAATATAATTTTTTCCATATAAGTTGATGTTAATAATGACCACTAATTATTAAATGCACTGGTAAAAATAAGGGCTCACATAGTAACAGTACTTAAGACTGTATTAAGCATCCATAAATGGTTCCATAAAGATTAATGATAATATTAATGCAACTGAGCTAAGCTCTAATGAACCAATTACTGATGATACTCATGTGCAACTTATATTCATGTGTAATAATGTCTTCATTCATTTATTAGCCAATAAGAATCATACTTAATACAGTTAAAGTGAAGATCTAAACACCAATTAAGGTTAGCAAAAATCTCTGCTAAAGATGCCAGATTGTCCCAAAACTGTTCACCCACTGATGTTAAATACAGTCTTAAGTACCCTTATTTGTGACTCACATTGTAAAGTGTGACCAATTCATATCATAACATATATACATACAGTAGTGCTTGAAAGTTTGTGAAACCTTTAGAATTTTCTACATTTCTGCAGAATTATGACATCATCACAAGTCCTAAAAGTAGATAAAGAGAACCCAGTTAATGACAAATATTATACTTGCTCATTTATTTATTGAGGAAAATGATCCAATATGACATATTTGTGAAGGCAAAAGTATGTGAACCTCTAGAATGAGCAGTTAGTTTGAAGGTGAAATTAGAGTCAGGTGTTTTCAGTCAATGGGATGACAATCAGGTGTGAGAAGGCACCCTGTTTTATTTACAAATCAGCGAACTATGAAAGTCTGCTCTTCACAGCACATGTTTGTAGAAGTGTATCATGGCAAGAATAAAGCAGCTCAGAAAAAGAGTTGTTGATGCTCATCAGGATGGAAAAGGTTACAAAACCATCTCTAAAGAGTTTGAACTCCATCAATCCACAGTCGGACAGATTGTGTACAAATGGAGGAACTTCAAGATCACTGTTACCCTCTTCAGGGGTGGACGATCAACAAAGATCACTCCAAGAGCAAGGCGTGTAATAGCCAGTGAGGTCACTAAGGAGCCCAGGGTAACTTCTAAGTAACTGAAGGCCTCACTCACATTGGCTAATGTTAATGTTCATGAGTCCACCAGCAGGAGAACACTGAACAACAATGGTGTGCATGGCAGGGTTGCAAGGAGAAAGCCACTGCTGTCCAAAAACAACATTACTGCTCATCTGCAGTTTGCTAAAGATCACATGGACAAGCCAGAAGACTATTGGAAGAATGTTTTGTGGATGGATGAGACCACAATAGAACATTTTAGTTTAAATGAAAAGTGTTATGTTTGGAGAAAGGAAAACACTGCGGTCCAGCATAAGAACCTTATCTCATCTGTGAAACATGGTGCTGGTAGTATCATGGTTTGGGCCTGTTTTGCTGCAGGACGGCTTCTCATCATTGATGGAACAATGAATTGTGAATTATATCAGAGAATTCTAAAGAAAATGTCAGGACATCTGTCCATGAACTGAATCTCAAGAGAAGGTGGGTCATGTAGCAAGACAGCAACCCTAAACACACAAGTCATTCTACTAAAGAATGTTTAAAGAACAGTTACCGGAAACGTTTAGTTGCAGTTATTGCTGTAAAGGGGGGTCACACACATACTGAAAGCAAAGGTTCACATACTTTTGACTCTCACAAATATGTCATATTGGATCATTTTCCTCAATAAATAAATGAGCAAGTATAATATTTGTGTCTCATTTGTTTAACTGGGTTCTTTTTACCTACTTTTAGGACTTGTGTGAAATTCTGATGATGTTTTAGGTCATATTTATGCAGAAATATAGAACATTCTAAAGGATTCACACACTTTCAAGCACCACTGTATGTATATATATATATATTTTTCATAACTGATTCTCACTTAGGCCTACTCTTGAGGATACTGTGAGACTTTGAGTACAATACTGCAATGCTATGCAATATGTGCTTTCTGTACAGTGCTGCAATAGTTCCACTTCCCTGTTCTTATAATGTAAGTTTAAGATGCTTCTGCAGCTGATGTTTCACATGCAAAACTGTTGATTTGTATTCCTCTGCAAAACTAGAGGTTGGCAATGTGATTGTGATTTGCTTTTATTCTTTGTTAGCTGACATGTAAGAAGTCAAACAACCATTGTGCCTTTGAAACTGAACCCTGGTTACTCAACATTTCCAATTCTGCAAGCCTATTTTTTTCCTCCCTGCTGCCTATGAGGTCTGAATATTAAAGTGTGCATAGAGACAAACTGAGGTCTGCTATCGACAGAATGAGAAGGATTATCTGCTGTTCAGGAAAACCTTACCCCAACAAACACGAAATCCAGCTGAGAATGGAAAATAGTCAGAGAACTGAGCCAAAGAGGCAAAAGCAAGAGACATAAAGAAATAAATATAGAAACAAATAAATAAACAAGAATCAGCTCACACAGATGCGACTGAGGAAGAACAATCAAGTCAGTATGGGAGGCAGTGAGTGAGAGAAAGATAAAGAGAGAGAGAGAGAAACCATTTGAGTGGGGAAATTCGAGTGAACAGTGTGGGGGGCGAAGAGGCGAAATAGAGGAGACTACATACATCGTTCACTTTCTCTCCTTCGAGGTGATTGAGTCCAGAGTCTTTGCCATTCCGCACGCGGCCGCTGTGGTGGCCGTTCTGCCGGTAGCTTGGGTGCTCCGGGCCGAGGGAAGGAGACGGACTGTGACTGGACCTCCCACTGGGCTTGTGTCCATCCACCCTGTGCTTCGTGTTCGACCTGCGGGACAGTTCAGCATACGGTGATTTAAGTACCAAGAGAAAAGAGCCAGCCCAGTTTACAAGTTTTGCTTAGTGTAATGTTTTCTGAACATTACAAATTACGTTCTCAGAACGTTCAATCTAAAGTTTTCTAGAACGTTTTTATTTAACGCTTTTTTTTTTTTAATTGGAGTTTTAGCCATGCATGGGGTTCAAACATAGGATTCAATAAGACACATTTAAAGCACCAAAGTGACACCAGGCTGATGTAACAAGCAATGTGTTACTAGATTAGGAAATAAAAAAAATAATAAGAATAATATTTGAAAATAAAATTAATTTAATAAAATTAACATATAGGGCAGAAATAGCATTTTAGAGGTTTATGTTGAAGTACATGGTAATAGGATGACTGCCAGGTTATGGGAAAGGTCTTATAGTACAAATTGAAGCCAGGTGGACAAATTTTCATTAAAATGGTCAATTTGAGATCTTAGTGAAAATGTTATTCTCTCCATAATAAATATCTCATAGAACCTCACCAACAGTACTTTACCTCTCTGGTGTTTCAGACACTCTGATGTAGTCTGACATTCCCTGACGTTTTCACAAATTACACACATCTAAAATGATTTTTTTCCAAAGTGTTTCACAGGCTTTTGTTCAGCACAAACTCAGCAACAACAGTGTCAAAACAGTAAGAGTGTCATAAATCTATATTTTCCAAAATCCTATTTTCAGATGTGCTGATTTATTGTGAAAACACATTCTAAACATTTCTAGTCAAGACTTTTGAGCTCTGAACTGTTTAAACAGAGGTGTTGTCTACACACTGCTCATTACAGTTTTTAGAAATTGTATGTGGTTTTATTTCTAAAGCTTAACTAATGTGAGGTGACACTCTGTTTTCCTCAGCCACTAACCCTACATTTAATATTTACAATCAGGTAAGGCCTACCTTACACCTAACAACTTTCACGGGATTTTACAGTCGCAGACAAATTTAAAAAGTCGGGCTAAAATCACAAGAGTCTTGCTAGAGTTGAGTTACAGTCGCGTCATCTCGATCGTTAAGTGTAAGGTGGTCAGGACTGAAAGTTTTAGTCTTTTTAGCGTCAAGGCATTCCGATAAAATCAAACATGTTTAATATTACCGCAAGTCGTAAGAATTGACCCCTCGAAACGAAAAGGAAAAAAGTGAACAAATTGCTGAAGCCCTCGATATCCCAGGTGTGTGTGCTATGCTAAAGCTAACTAGCCAACTAAACACTACTGAATGGGGCTATTTAATGATAATTTTAATCTTAAAAGTTATTGTTTTCCCCAACAGCTTGAAGAAAATGGGGAG
>BRDA01008178.1:45428-71844 GCA_036984385.1 Crenuchus spilurus | reverse complement strand
TCTGGTGTCTTTGGACAGCTCTTTGGTCTTAGCCATGTTAGTAGTTGGGAGTCTTACTGATTGTGTGGGGTGGGCAGGTGTCTTTATGCAGCTACACAGTAAATCTGCCAGTGTTAAAACAACACTATTGTAGTTAAATTAACACTGAGAGTGTTACATTTTGACACCCTCAGTGTTAATTTAACTCTAATAGTGTTGTTTTAACACTGGCAGATTTACTGTGCATCGACCTCAAATAGGTGCTTCTAATTTAGAATAATAAGTGGAGTGGAGGTGGACTTTTTAGAGGCTAACTAACAGGTCTTTGAGGGCCAGAATGTTTGCTGATTGGCAGGTGTTCAAATACTTATTTGCACCAGTAACACACAAATAAATTATTAAAAATCATACATTGTAATTTCCGGATTTTTTCTTTTAGATTATGTTTCTCACAGTGGACATGTACCTAAGATGAAAATTTCAGACCCCTCCATGATTTCTAAGTGGGAGAACTTGCAAATTCACAAGGTGTTCAAATACTTATTTTCCTCACTGTATCTAACTCATGTTGACATACGGCTTCTTCTTTGCATGATACAACTTGCATTGTGGATCACATTTGTGGATTGCATGGCAAACTGTGTTCACAAACAATGATTTCAAGAAGTGTTCCGAAGCCCATGATAGGTCTTCCAGCACAGAATGCCTGTTTTCAATGCCTCTTTTGTTTTGTAGGATGTATAGCATGTATTGCAGTCTGGAACTTCTGTAGCAGAGGGTATGAGTAGCATGATTGAATGTGCTTCTTTACTGCACTCTGCAAAGAAGAAATGTGCACCAGAGCAGAAACTTTACAAATGCATGTTTGCATTCACAACATTCAAAATGAGAGCTGGCATAGTTCACAAATTTAAAATAACATAATAACATTATTTCATATGTAATGTTCAATGAATATTTTATTTAATCAGTTAATGTTAAAAACTAAATCTAAAGTAGTGGTAAAGAAAGCAGATCCAGAGTTGAGTTGGAGGTTTCGATGCATATTAGAAAACTGTTTTAATTGTTTTATTGTGTTGATTATTTTTAGATATAATAGGTCTAGTGTAGTAGAAGTACTGTTTGTTGCCAAGCTCAATTTGCCTTTGCTCTCTTCTAAACCTCTAGTAGTCGATTTCTGATCACATGGTTGCTCCTGGCTGGATATTATTTGAGTACTGGGCCACTCTCAACCTCCCTGTGACACATGTTTAAAAACCTGCTGTGCTGGGAATGGTCCATCATCCGAATAATGTTTGGTCAGCAGGGGTCCCATGGACAGAAATTGACCACTGATGAATGGTAGAGAGGGTGGCTGGCAAATTGTGTGCAACACATGGTCTATAATCTGTATCTGTACACCTCTGTAGTGAACACTGAAGGTAGATGTTTATGAGTGGAAATACAAGGTGGCCAATTATGTAAGTACTGCAACTGAGAAGTGTTCACTGTGCGTTCTCCTGCTGAATGTTGTTCTGTTGTTCTCCTAGCAAGTGTGTGCCTGGTGTTCATGAGGTTGCTACCCACAGACCAAAAAAGCCAAAGTAAGTCACAGTCCTGTCATGTCTTCTGTATGAAATTCCACAAGAAAGGAGAAAAAAAAACTTTACAAAAGCTGTCATGGCACCACAGGGTGATGAGAAAGTGTTGCAGCAGCTCTCCTGCTGTTTCTCATAGAGACAGAGAGAGAAAAGGAGCATATAAACGAGAAACATTTACAGCCTACTTTCTATAATTTCTACTCAAATTCTCTCTCTCTCTCTCTCTCTCTCTCTCTCTCTCTCTCCTTCTCTCCCTCCCTCTTTCTCCTTCTCCCTCTCCCTCTCTCTCCCTCCTTCTGTTGTAGCCCCTTTATCTCCTCGCGCTCTTTTGTTCTGTCAGAGAACAGAACAGTATGTTTTATATAAAGAAGTACAGGCATTTAAAATTCAATGATGCAAGAAAGAAAACAGACACACTGCAAAGCTGTATTCAGGCTAGCTTGGTGGTCTATCTTGAGCAGTTAAAACAGGACAGAACTGACTCAGAAAAGAAAGCGGAGATAAGAAGAACACATATTAGAAAGTGCAGCTGCTGTAATTAAGTCACTGTTTATCTTGTTCAGAGCAATTTCTATGCATACAGGCTTAGCAGTCTGAAGCTTTTGTTGCAACCCATCAATAACCAGCATCATTATTTTCATTTTGCCATGCTACGGAAAAAGCAGTAACTGCATAGATATATCAGTTAATGATATGCTTTTACAGTCAGCATTCATTTTCTAATTGATTCAAAATGAAAGACAAAGTAGAACTGAGCCCAGTTATGTCTTTACTGAAACCTGCTTGAATTCAAACATGGAGAACACAGCAAATGGGTTTTTAAATGACATGTCTGGATTGAGTATTATCTGAGCCTCATCCCCTTATAATAGCTTGCATAGCTTATCAGGGTTTGCATTTTGAAATGTGTAAGTCCTCTGCAAGCTATACTTACCATAAAGCACTTTGACATGCATCTTTGCAGTGCTACATCAAAAAATGTAATATGGTAAATATATTTATAATTTCATCATTTAAACAGTCATTTTCTATTCATGACGTATAAAGTGACATTAGAAGCTTTTGTTTCTTTTGTTTTACTGTTGATCAATTTATATTTCATAAAAATAAGAAATGCAGAATCTAAAATTATTCAAAAATTTCAAGTTTGAGTAAACTACTACTCAAACAGTTTACCTGCTTGTCCAACAAAGTCTGTCTCAATATTTAGTGAGGTGTCTAACTATTGTCTATGTAGCCAGCTGTCTAAGTAGTCAGAGTTCTAACCATCATCAACCCTTATAAGACAAATAAATGAGATACTGTAATTACACAGCGATGACATCACTTATTCCCGCTCATTTATTTACCTCAGATGTTAGCATATCACCACCACAGATCTGCTGTGCAGTTTTTATAATAATTTTAGTAGAATTAACTGTAAGAATAAATTATACAGTGGAACCTTGAATCACAAGTTTAATTCATTCTGTGACGGAGCTCGTAATTTTGCTTGTGTATTAAATTAAATTTGAAATGAATGAAATGCTATGAATCCATTTCCATGTGTTTTTAAATAAGAAAAAGTACTTATAATAAATACATTATATAAGTATAAATAATGTATAAAATATAATAATACATAATAAAAGAATATAAAGAAATAAAGTGGTTTTTATTAACTGTATTTACCTCGTTGTTACAGACTGCAAACACACAACCTTTTCTTCTCAGCACTGATCTCAGCACTCACTCACGCTCGCTACTGACTCCTAGTGGTGTGTGTGTAAGCTCGCTTGCATGTAACTCGGCTCACGTCATAAAACAAAAAATCTACAGAGCGACGTCTAGTATCTTCATGAGTAGATCAACTTGTAAGCTGAGGTTCCACTGAATTATATATCGTTGCTGGCTGCACCGTGTTGCATTGTGCGATTGCTTTAACAACTGAGGAAGCATTCGATGCTCTCTCGATATTCAGAAAAAATAAGGTCTCAGTAGGTTTGGAGGTAAGAATTAAGTCAGACGTCTTCTTGGGGGCACATATTGTGACGTAAAATACTGTCTATGTAGAGCTCAATAGGTATTGAGACAGAACCTTAGAATTTAGAGAAGACTGTCACTTCATGTGGTATGAATATAAAATGACTTTTTAAAATTAAATTATAAGCATAAACTGACTTGTTCAGTATGTTCTAATTTCTGGAGATGCACTAGTATGGTGTCAAAACAGGCTCAGCTTAAGCGTAAATGTAAATCAGGTATTGTAAACATAAGTTTTAAGTATCGTAAACGTAAATGTAAATCTGTAAATGAAACTGTAAAATCGTAAATTAAAAACATAATCATAAACAAAAAATACTGGTTGTAAATGTAAAACTTACATTTTTGCTTCTCATTTTTATTTTTCACTTCACAAGTTACGTTTACCATTCACAAATTACGGTTACCATTCACAAATTACAGTTACGATAAATTTATTTTTGACTCTTTTTTCACAGGGGGTGGGGCTCAATTGGCTAGAGGGACAGGATATTACGACATCACTTCAGCTGAAAAAAAAAACCTCCCAAAGTTTTACGAATTGCATTAAATCAGAGTCGTTTTTGGTGAAGGTTGAGAACTTTTGCACTTTATTGTTTTATTAAATTTATGTTTAATTGTTTGTTAAAATGAAATCATTTGCATTTTTGGCACTTTGCAGGATTACTTACTAAATGGTGGACTTACATAGACAGTGGGGAACAGATCTGCTTTAAGCAGCAGCAGTGTTGCCAGGTTCACAAAAAGCTCCATCCCAATGTCTGACATAAAGTGCCCTCCCTATACAACCTGACACCAGCGTAAATTCTAGAGCGTCCAATCACAGATATTACTGTTAGCATTATTATTTTTATTATTAGTAGTAGTAGTAGTAAATATAATGTAAGAAGAACATATCTCCCTTATTGCTTTTCTTTGCATTTAAAATATCCCCTTTTCTCTATTCTAAATTTATATGTTCAGATCCCATTCCAATAAGTTATCTAATACTAGTAAGTCTACCCCAATGCTTTTCACACTCAATTGTTCACTGCCATTTAACTCCTTGTGTACATCACAGTCATAGCCATAAAAATCACTTATAGTAACACAGACATTTTGAACATATAACTGTGGTGTTAAAACCATAAGGAGTTAAAAGGTAGTAGAGACCTGGCAACCCTGCTGCTGCTTAAAGAAGATCTGTTCCCCACCGTCTATGTAAGTCCAACCTTTAGTAAGTAATCCTGCAAAGTGTGAAAAACGCAAATGATTTCTTTTTAACAAACAATTCAACATAAATTTAATAAAACGATAAAGTGCAAAAGTTCTCATCCTTCACCAAAAATGACTCTGATTTAATGCAATTCGTAAAACTTTGGGAGGTTTGTTTTCGGCTGAAGTGATGTCATAATATCCTGTCCCTCTAGCCAATGATGAGCATTGAGCCCCACGCCCCCGTCAAAAAAGGGTCAAAAATAAATTTATCGTAAACATAACTTGTGAAGTGAAAAATAAAAATGAGATGCGAAAATGTAAATATTACATTTACAACCAGTATTTTTTTTTATGATTATGTTTTTAATTTACGATTTTACAGTTTCATTTACAGTTTTTCATTTACGTTTATGATACTTAAAACTTATGTTTACAATTCCTGTTTTACGTTTACGCTTAAGTTGAGCCTGTTTTGACGCCATACACTAGAACCATAAAACAGCTTTTAGAGTTAGTCTAATTAAAAACAGATTGCAGTACATTATGCAACAGATAGAGGGCAGTAAAGTGTCTGGCTAAGACTGTGTCAAAAAGCAGTTTATAATACACTTACATGACTCAAACTCAGGGACAGTTACAACCGTCATACTCTTACTACTCTCTCTCTCACTGCTCCACTAAACTGTATGACTCCTGGGACTCATCCCTCTCTCCTCTCCTCTATTCTCTTCTCCTCTCTCAATTCATAATTGATTAGGGGGATATAAGCGAGCCGAGACTAGCAGGCCAGTGTAACTCCAGTGCAACGTGAGAGGAAGAGATAGAATATAAGTAGAGGAAGGGAGCAATGGAGATTGGGAAGAGGGAGGATGAAAGGAGGTGTGAAGTAGAGGACTGTGGGCAATTTGGAGAAAAGCTCATTTTTCTCCCTGTGAAGGTCACATCATGTCTGGGGTATTACAGAAACCAGTTCATCTAAGGTAGAAAGAGAGAGAGAGTGTGGGCCTCTCTCTCTATTTCATATTCACATTTTCAATGCTGACACCCTGTACTTGAGCTTATTATGAGTGAAAGCTTTGTGCGATGTAATGTAGGAGTAAAACCTATATTTCAGGCAGATTTCTGAACCTCATAAATATTTCATAAAGCTGAAAAAAACCTAGACTAGCAGATGCTATTATTTTGCATGGAAATGTGTGATGCTCAAACTGACAGTGGGCTATTTTCACCGACAGTCAGCTGAACAGCAGCTATTCTCTCGGGCTCATCACATCACAAAAGCTGATAATGAAAAAAAAAAACACAGCAAGAATAAAGAAACTTCACTCCATCTTCACTCGGTCTTAAGCAGACTGGTAGGAAGGCGGATTAAGTGTTTTACAGCAGGGAATATGGCCAGAAAAGAGGTGAAACAAATAATGAAAATTGAAACAGAAGAGTAGAATAAGGCTTGGTAGTGTAAGAGACCACACACACACACACACACACATACACACACACACACACACACACACACACACACACACCTGTCTCTCTTGTGCTTCTTGCCGCTCTTCTTCCTCTTCCCTCTTCGAGTGGGGGAGGAGCTGTCAACTCTGTGGATCAGATTACAGCAGACAGGAAACAGAGGGATGAGACTACTGAATGTACACACACACACACACACACACACACACACATACACACACACACACAAAGCAAACACACCAATCTCACCTCACACACAGCAGTGCTGCAGCTAGGAATTAGTTTCAGGGGAAGAGATGCTAAGCAAAATGGAAATGCATGAACAGAAAAATTCAAATGATAAGAGCAACTCCAGCATTAGGAGAAGATGCCAGGAAGTAATTTTCAGAGCTGGAAATGTACACATTAAGTATCTGTCTTACAGCATAGACCTGTGTATTGGCAAAGAACCTGTACTACCATGATAGAGGGTATGACTCTCTTTCTCTCTCTCTGTATATATTTATATACACGACAGGCCAAACGTTTTAGAACATCCCAGTGTTTCCAGTTTATTATTGAAAGTGATTGAGTTTAATGTCTCACTGCACTCTGTAATGAAAGCTCAGGAGTTAAATAAGACCTCAGAATCAAGTTATAGATTAAAATGTGTCTAAACTTTGGACACAAAGTGTCACCTTTGTCAGATATAGCAGCTGAACATACTCGTGACATTCTTTCTACAATAGACATCAAATATTCTTCAGTCAGTTCTTCACAAATCTGCTGCAGAAGTTCACATAAATGTTGACACTTGTAGGTTTGCTTTGCTTTTCACTTCATCCCAAATCAGCTGGATGGAGTTTAAGTCTGGAGACTGTCCTCCACTCCATGTTTTCAAGCTGACCATCTTGTTGTTTTTTCCTGAGGTATTTCTAATAGAGCTTGGACTTGTGTTTTGGGTCATTGTCTTGCTGTAAGATGAACCCCTGACCAAATAGGCACATACCTGAGGGTACTGCATGGCACTGCAGAATGCTGTGGTAGCCATGGTGCCTCTCACTCTGTAAGAATTAGTAGCACCAGCTTT
Source organism: Crenuchus spilurus (assembly GCA_036984385.1). NCBI lineage: Eukaryota > Metazoa > Chordata > Actinopteri > Characiformes > Crenuchidae > Crenuchus > Crenuchus spilurus. The sequence goes on along the minus strand of BRDA01008178.1, from coordinate 64,530 downwards.
CAAGGCTTCATCTGCCTCCATTACTGCAGAACAGCTTTCACCTGTTAAGCTATTTTGTGTTCCTGACAGAGGCCTTTGTGTATAAATAGTTTTGGGTAACTTTACTTTTTTAAAACCTCTGGCAGTTCAATAAATGACTGGAAAAACTGGGGTGTGGTGAGAATGAAAAAGTTTGGAATCTGTTGAATTGTGTGACTGTGATACATGTTTGGGTGAACAGATTCCAAAATTGCAGAGCACAAGAAGGTCTAGATCTAAAGTTATTAGGAAATGTATGAAGGCATCTCTTAGTCTGGTGAAAATGGCACCATGAGCCCAAATTCAACTAAATCATGAATTTAGAGCAGAAATAAAGTTTCATAAAAAGAACTAGACTTCTATAAAGACAGTGTGCCTTTGGGATGAAAACAATATCACTTTTGTGAATTTTCTCCATTCATTACTGCAACACAATAAGCTGAAAGTAACCAATCTTAAGTAAAATCCAATGAGAAATGTCAGTGTCACAGCTTAGCACATAAAACATACACTACACATTTAATACACATGAGTTATTATCAGAGTTACCAAAAACAGACTAGATTATCATCACTTTTTGTTTATGTGGTATATTCACTTCTTATGGCATATTTTTACCCAATTTCACATTTTTTACCTTGTTGGAAAATGTATTTCAGCTAAACTGAATGTTTTTTTTGAGGTTTGGGAGACTTTCACTTGATTGTGTCCAGGCTGAATGGTAATGTTAGAAGGCAGATCAATACTGAAATATCAATACTTCTGATCGTGATGCCTCTCTTTGAAAATCGATCCTCATGTGAGAATATTGATTTCCTCTAAACCCCACAGCAGCCTCTGCCTTTTTTCTAAAGTATTATCAACATCACCACACCAAGCTAAACAGATAGCATTTTAAACTATTTTTCATGTAGAAGATGTGAGGACAATGAGGATGGCTCAGAAGATCATTAGGATTCCCCTCCCATCTCTCACAGACATTTAATACAAGCACTGCATCAGGAAAGCTCTCAGCATTGTGGAGGAGCCATCACGTCCATCACATGGTCTCTTCACCTGCTGCCTTCTGGTAGAAGATACCACAGCATTCAGACCCTCACTGCTAGACTGTCCAACAGTTTCATCCCTCAGGCTGTCAGACTCTTTAATGCACACAGTCTGGGACTAAATACTACTGCACATTTGTACATCACCATGTTTGTCAACACAATCATCGCAATATTTGCACATTTGACTATAAAACTGCTAAAAACACTGTAGGCTGGAATCATACTGAGCAACATTACATTCGTCCTTCACCTCAGTGTAGTTAGACAAGCAGCTTTGTATTTTTGTATTTATTAGTGCTTGTAGTTATTGTATGTTCTGTGCTGCACCTGGTCCTGGAGGAATGCTGTCTCGGTTCATTATGTACTGTACTGTACTTATCTGAAATGACAATAAATACCTCTTGAACTTGGAGAAATAATATGCTGTTGTATGTTGCATTGGGTATACGCTGTGTTTGCTGTGAGTCTGTCTTGAGAACATGCTCTGTAACTATTTCTGTTAGTCCTCATATGTCTATTTCCTTTTATGGTAATTTTCTGTTACTGTGGTCCTGTTGACTGGATGGTCAGTGGCTAAACTTGGCTACTGTCCAGCTGTTATAACTCATGGTAGCCCAGCTTTTGGTGGGCTAGCTGAGGGTGCCTGTGGATCTGTGCACACCAATAAACCAACTTTCCAGACTACATTGGCTGGTCCACTGATGCGAGTGGTCTGTTTGGGGTCAAATTTCTACAAAGTTAAACATGAAGATGACCTTTTACACATTTCTACCTGTACATACCACAAACATTTATATGGCTGGTGTTACTAATAAAATGGCCGCAGACGTATGAGGTATGTATTTCTAGTAAACCAGTAACTCTCTTTTTCAACTTTCTCCTTTTCCACATGTTTTTAAACATCTTTTAAGACTTGAACTGCCTGGAGCTGCTGCTCTGGCTGCGTGTAATCTTGTAAAATTTGTTGTGACTCTCCTGCTTGTCACGGTTACCTTCCGTGCCACTTCAGCTTGCTCTCTTACTCTTACTGTAATTATTTGGCTTGTAATTTTTATGGCAGTGTGTGTTCCCCACTCTCTCACTCTTATTCATACAGCCGTGATTTTCCTGGCTCCCTACAAAAAGGAACCCTTTCTATTCTGTCACTCACAGCAAAACTGCACAGCATCTCAAAGCACCAATCAAATGTGCCACTAAGCTGAGCTTTTCAGCAAGTACAACAACAAAATAGGACCACATGACTGAGGCCTTAATAACAACACCTGCTGAGATGTAACTCAGCTCTGTAAGGGCGAATGCAAACAGTAAACACAGGTGAAGGTGGTGGGTGGTGCAGGGACTAACCGACTGTGTCTTCTGCCTTTCTTCTTCTTTCGTTTCTTAGAAGGAGGAGAGGGTGAGCTGCTGGACTTCCTTTTGGCTCTGATGGAGAAAGTAAACATGTGAGAGAAAGAACGAGTGGAGGAGGTGTCATGCTACTGACACTCTGAGCACAAATGTTGAATTTACTTGATTTGAATGTGTAGATTTTAACAAAAATTTAACGTGATACATCAACTATAAGAATATCAGCAATGGCAGCTGGTTAAAATATTGTAGGTGTGGCTGTTTGAGTCATAGTCAGTCAGGTTCAACCAAAATATTGTTGAACACTAACTGCAGGGCTATTTAATTAAGAGTTAATGAAAACTGTCATTACATGTAAATGTGTAAAGATAGAAAGTACAGTATGTATCATTAGATTACCAACTGAGTCTGCTTCACTAACATATACAATAAAATGAGCAAAAACACTATTAAGACTAAATATTAGCATTTCTAGAGACATGTATTACATCAATAACGTCAGATGTTGTTACTCCACCACTGACCCACTCTGCTGGGGGTGATAAATGAAGCCTAAACTAAAGAAACTGGCAACACAGACAGAGAGAGAAAAGGGAGCATATAAACGAGAAACATTTACAGCCTACTTTCCATAATTCTACTCAAATTCTCTCTCTCTCTCTCTCTCTTTCTCTCATGTAGGCACACAGTAAAGAAGCAACACTCTCTGCTCTCACCTGTAGTCATCGTGGGCGATAGAATCACGATCATAGTAATCTCCATGCCAGTCGTAGTCTTGCTCATAGCCATCAGCAAACGCACTGCCCTCAGCATTCCCTTCATCACCGTGCGGTAAAACAGTGACCCTGGGATTAGAAGGCAAAGATGATAGTTTTACTTGGTGCTCAGTGTAAACATATTCACATATATATTATATCTGTGTATTCTAGTTGCACAGCAGACTGTAACCCTTCAGTGTAGAGCTTGTTCTGTTTGCACGCACATTGTGTGACATTACTTGGTGAACACAAATGGCTGAGGTGGGTAAACAGAGAGGCCTGAAGCTACTGAACACACTGATATAGTAAATAATAAAGGCATTCAGAGTCCACACCAGTGTTTTTGTAGCTTCTCACATGCTCTCTGCTAACTCCACCCATCACGGAAATTTAAAAGCACCCCAAAAGTGTAATGAAGTATACATTAGTACATTATAATTATTTTATTTCTTCTTATTATTATTATTACTATTATTATTATTATATTTATAATATAAACCAAAAAAGACATGAAATGTCACATTACGTGTAATGAGTATAAAATATTACATTTTTAAAGGAAATAATGAACAAATTGCTTCATAATATAAAAAAAATCACTGTATATGTAAAACCATACAATCTACTGTTGTGTATATAAAAAAATACAAACCTGAAATGCATAATGTGTATATGAACAGATCTATAATCAAAATACATACTGTGCATATTCAAACAATGTAAATATACCGTCATATCAGAATATTATTACTTAACCATATGTGACCTCGTCTGGAAAAACCAGACCAAAGTCGCCGGGTATCTTATCCACCACATTTTAAATTAGACACTTGATTTTATTGCTGTAAATGTATGTTTTTATAAAAAACAAATTAAACTCAACAAAAAAGTTGTTTTTGTGCAGCAAGTCATTCACCAAATTTGCAGTTTTAACCCAAAAAATCGTTTTCTGTGACCCCTCAAATGATGATGTAGAACTACTTATACCGCGGAGGTACACAAGCTTGTTGGGTGTCATTTGGCTCCAGAACTACTTCTTCACTGTAGAAATGTGTTTGAGCTCATGTATCCATCCACCAAATGTGAGCAGATCAGATGTCTTCAGCTGATGTAAACAGTCCGACTGTAGCCGGGCTCATCTTTCAGTCTTTATTTCTGATAGATTTGGATTTCTTTGGATTAACTGTTCATTATTTCTGATGTATTAACGTCTTGTAACATTAATAAAAAATGAGTTGAGGTTCAGTATGATATGTCTCTGAATGCTAATCTGGGAAAGTATGAGAGATAATCGGCTGAAACTTTGCGTGAAGATTCCTTTAACAGTAATCTTTCCAAATATCCATTTAACTCGAATTTGGAAAAAAAAAAAGTCTTTGCCAGAGTTTCACAAGACAGGGTCACATATGTCTGCTTCACAGGTTTCCTCATTGGTCCTGTGTTGAAGCTAACTGGTCTAATGTGAAACTCTGCACTGCTCGCTGGAGTCATTGTTACCCTCTGGCATCAGCTGCCCATCAGGCACCACTGTTATGCTACTGGGTTAGCAGTTTCTGAGATGCTGCCTCCACCATGCTTCACTCTGTACTCTTATTATCAGGCCCCCTTTTAGACATCAGTCACATCACGTCCTTTGTCCATCATGATGCTTTTACACTCTGCTACAACTGACAAGTGTGCTCACTTATTTATACATGCAGCAAACCCTGTCACATGGCATCTGTGATGTCCAAATTCATTCCAAACCAGGGTCGTAATGTTTTGATATGATTGTTTACATTGTGTGTGTATGAAACATATACAATTTAAATGCATATGCATATACATATAATAGAGATGCATAGTTGATATATTTAAAAAAGAACTAATTGAAATGCATGCTGTGATTGATGAGGCACTAGCAGTTATTACAAACACACACCCACACACACACACACACACACACACACACACACACACACAGACGTATGTATGCTCACACTCTTTTGACATGCACAGAAAGTGGATTAGTGAGGTTGGCACCATCTGTACACATTTTGTAACTGTGTGTGTGTATGTGTGTGTGTGTGTGTGTGTGTGTGTGTGTGTGTGTGTGTGAGAATACATTAAGCATTTTGCATATTAACATTATGGCCTGCACTGCTCCCCAGTGCCAGTCAGTTCCCTCGACACACTACAATCACACAGTCCTGTTAGAACTGTAATTACATGCTGGATAATCTTCGTACAGTAATTGCTGTAAGTGTGATTTCTTAAGCGATGTTAAAACCAACAAACTCGCTGCATAGCCTCAGGCTTCAGCCCAAGGCTTTACTCTTTTTGGAGGCATAACCCTTTTTATTTTCCCCTCGTTTTACTCTTTCACTCCATCCAAACTATCCAAAAGCAGCTTCCAACTAAAGAGTCTTCATGGTAGTTCTAGTGGAAACACATCATCATAGGCTGGTCCAGGTTATGCATGGCATTTGTTCTTTCCTCTCATCCTTCCATTTGATGCTACTACTGTGTAAAAGTAAAAGTGCTATTTTTTGATAAAGATAAGTTGATTTTTGGGGTCGATGCTCAATGACATTTACTGTAAATGTAACTGTTACTAACAGAAGGTCAGTGACTGTAAACAATGCTGCTTAGTTTGTTAGTTTACTTACTGTAACCTCAACATTTACTGACTTTCTCTCTTTTTATGCTATTAAATATTCATTACATCTCACATGTTGAATTATAGAACATGTGTTTGTGATGCTATTGATGACTCACAGTCAGTCATAGTGAGCATCACAGCTCTACTCAACAGTTTAGTTGGTAATAAAATGGTTTGTTGTTGGTGTCCGTACTGTTATGATGTATAAACTGGTCATAATCACTTATATGACAAACTTTGCTGGCATTGAGCCTAAATACCCCAAATATTGTATAAACATTTTTTTCACCACATTGTTAATTCCAGAAATAAGAGTATGTCCCATCGAAAGTACCCCCCAAAAATTGTTTTCCCTTTTAGCTCCACCCAGTTGTGAATTAAACTCTGAACATATTCCTTCAGTGGATACACTAACTAATCAAATATCCTCTGGATATCTGGCACTATCTATACAGTCCCGCTACAGTGTGAGGGGCTCCTTTATTACAACAGGTTGCCCTGTGGCTGAATGACTTAATGCCTGACTCTGACTGTCTCTGTTGCCCTAAGGATACATAACAATGAATATGAGTGCACTCATTCGCATGTAACTCCAAGTTATACTGCAATTCTGCAATCATCAAAGATCTGATAGACTCAGACTAAAGAACAGCACAGTTCTGGCTTTAAATTTGCAAGTTGGTACCGTTGTGTTTTATGAGATGGATGGACACATTGTGAGTTAATGAAAGCAGGTTCCATTGTAGTAAAACCAGCCTTTCTTTTGAACTCCATAGACAAGTTAAGACTTTTATATTTTCTAATCAGGCTCTGCCTCCCATGAAGCCACACGTGCCAGCTTTCAAAGTGATCAAGACACTGGAGTGTCCCCAAGTATGAAAAAGCTAGACAATGCATCACATACAATGATTAGCCATAACATTAAGTCTTTGTGTCTACACAATTTATTTATTTTATCAGCTCCACTGAGCATACAGGGGCACTTTATAGTTCTACAATTACAGACTGTCCTCCATCTGTTTCTCTGTGTACTTTATTAGCCTCCTTTCACCTCTTCTTCAGTGATGAAGACCCGCACAGGACCAACACAGAACAGGTATTCATTATTTGGATGTTGGATCATTCTCAGCACTGCAGTGATCTGAGGATCACGAGTTTGAATCCTGATCATGCTGCTTGCCATCATCAGCCGGGGACCAAGAGAGCAAAATTGGAGGCGTCCTCTCTGGGCGGGTTGGACTGCACTCTCTCCTCAGGACTAAGTAATGTCAGCTGGCTGAGGCATCTGCCAGGTGATCTATCAGAACTGGGGATCCTGCGCTTTCCTTTGGCTTTCCGGCAGTGATGTATCAACAGCAGTTGGAAAAGAGGCGGAGCTTGATGTCACATGCATCAGAGGAGGCCTGTGTTAGTCTGCACCCTCCTAAAGCAGAGACATTACAAGGGACAGAGAGAGTCCACGAATGGGCGGGTTGATTGGTTACCAAACACATTGGGGAGAAAATTGGGAAAAATAAGTAAATAAATATATAAAATCAAAAAGGTTTGAACTTTTGTAATTTTTGGAGACGCACTAGCACACAGTACATGATGTAGGCTTGTTATGGAATAAGGTGAAGTGTTCATGTTATTATTCAGTTTCTATGAATTATGAATTCTAATGAACTTTTTCATCATATTCTCATTTTCAGACATACACAAGCATCCTTTCCTACTTAAACACAAACATGTTAAAGATCAATTATAATTTGATTTTCTTCTTCATCTGAGGTGGTTAGAACAAACCCCAGTTCTGATTTAGTGAAGCTGTGCTTGTCTTTAACTCTCCAGCTTCATTATGAAGAAGCTACACTTTCATACATTACTGATGATTTACTGTGTCTATATGAAACAGACCTCGTTCACTGTGATTTGTGAACATTTGTGTCAGAATTACTGCATCACTTTGGCAATATCAATACATTAAAGATGCATTTTAGATTTAGAACAGTATAAGGGCTGTGTGGGTGAAGTGAAGGATGGCAGGGAGGATGGGGGAATTAGAGAAAGAGAAAATGTGCCTGACTGGATGAAGGATGCGCTCTTATTAAGTTGGTGTCTCAGAGTTACAGGCCTGATGTACGGTGGCCATTGCTTCTGCTGGGTAACACTACAGCATTATCAGATGGCTATTTTTTATCTGTAAAGCAGAGAGCTCTGCGCCCTACAGACACTGACTCTCTAGGCAGTAAAGGGAGAAGAGGACCATTTAAAAAGTGTGTGTGCGTAATAAAAATAACCAAACTATGCTTTTACACCACAACTACGATATAGCAGAACTAACTGCTCATTTGAATATTTACAATACCAGAATATAATATAAGAACATTATGACCACCTCCTTGTATCTACACTCATTGACCATTTTAGCTCCACTGACCATGTAGGTGCACTCAAGTGAGCTTACCCCCCCTCCTTCTTGTAAACGTTATGTAAATAAGAGGCCAGAAAGGCAAGTTCCTGGAGTCTCCGCTCCCAAAAAGGTCTGCATTCTCAGAACAGTACACCATAATCAGTTAGATTTATAACTTACCTACAATAATACATGTAAAGTTATTCATGTTCATTGTTAATATTAACACAGAACTCAAATAAAAACTGATATTTATTCAATTGTTTTATTGTTTCTGTCAACACCTGTAGTCTCCATTTAGACATTAAAATGTAAGTATGGATGCCTGACTCATTTACATGCATCACGTCCGTAAACAGAGCTGTTTGTGTCATTAATGTACACAGTAAATCTGCCAGTGTTAAATCAACACTATTAGAGTTAAATTAACACTGAGGGTGTTACATTTTGACACCCTCAGTGTTAATTTAACTCTAATAGTGTTGATTTAACACTGACAGATTTACTGTGTAGAGGAGCTTGGGCCCTGTCCCAAAGTAATGCCGTGGTCCCTAGATAGTGCACATGACAGATAATAAAATTAATAACACGGACAGTAATCCTAAAAATTTGAACCTTCTAGCTTAAAATTTTTGCCAGTTTTAGTCATTCTACTGTTCACCTCCTTTCCCCCTGCTCTTCAATGATCAGGACCCGACAGAGCAGCTATTATTTGGGTGATGGAATATTCTCAACACTGTAGTGACACTGACATGGTGGTGGTGTGTTAAGACTGTTTTCCACTGGTAACACTACAACCTTCAGAGGTCTCTTAGAGGTCATGATTTGGTCATCGTATTAAGCTTATGTTTACGTGTAAATCCTCTCTGGTATTAATAAACATGTTCCTGCATTGAGTTCTCTTCACATTTCTGATGATTTCAGATAAAGAGACACCGCTGAGATGATGATGGTGCAATCACAGTTCACTCACAGGCAACGAATAAGCATTAATCCCAACAATTCTCAGTAGGTCCTATAATACCTCCAGGATATAGACTGCAGCCCATCTGCTGCCCCTCATACTTTGACAGATTCTCTCAAAATGTCCATCACCAAAACAAATGACCAGAAACTGACCTCAGATGAAGTCTAGAGGATGACTAGCACAAAATGAACATCAGAAAATCTGTACAGGAGACACAAGGTAGGGGATTCTGATAAAGTGGTCAGTTAGCTTAAGGGCAAAGTATCACTTCAGCACATGTAAACCACATTCAGGGATGGCAGGTCTTTTCAGTACTGGTTATCCCCCTCATTAGTCAAACTCACAGAGGGGAGGAGTGTATGAGAATGTGTGTGTGCTGTGGTTATATGAGACTGTAACAGCACTGTGTAGTAATAACCACAGCACTAAACTAAAGATCTACCATGACCAGGGCTTACTTTGCGTATGTGTGTGTTTGTGTCACTCACGGTGGTCGTGGGTGAGAACCCTCTCTGGTTATGACTCCTTCTTTCTCCATCAGCATCTGCCGAAACGTGCCAACCTTCTGCCTGATCTCTTCTTCGGAGTACCTGCACAAAACATTCAGATACTGAGCGACACGTGACACATCCAACCAATCACAGCTCCAAATGAGTGTTTCTGTGTGTGTTGATGAATCAAGAAAAAACACTCTCTAAACAATTCTAGCCAAGACTTTTGAGCTCAGAACTGAATAAGCAGAGGTGTTGGCTACACACTGCTCATTACAGTTTTTAGAAATTGTATGTGGTTTAATTTCTAAAGCTTAACTAATGTGAGGTGACACACTGTTTTCCTCAGCCACTTACCCTACATTGAATATTTATGAGATAGGTGTGAAACACTCAGGAAGTTCAGCTTCACCTCAGGTGAGAGGTCTTTGTTTAATAAAAATTCCACACCTACCACAACCGGTAATCCAACCGATTGAATTTGAATGTCCGGAATTACCATGTCATTATCATATGAATGACAGACCGCGTATTTTGGCGGAAAAATATCCACAGCTCTCACAAACGTGTCTCTGCTTATTTTAGCTCCTCTCACAAGAGTCTAAAAATATATTTCGATTTAGGCTATATATATATATATATATATATATTTTTTTTTTTTTTTTAAGTTTCCTTGTATATATCCTTGTTTCAAAGATAAAATCTCATAGAGTTAAATAAGTGTTTTTGTGGCATTTAGTTAATAAGCAGCTTGCGGGACAGCCGACTCCAGGGGGTTAATATCCTGCTCAACCATTTGGTAGAGCACATTTGAGTGACTATGTCTTATTGATGAAGGTTAACATTCATTAAATGTCAGAAAAGCAACATTTTCTTGGCTGAATACAAACCAGCAGCCACCACAAATATTAAACTGGATCAAATGCTAAGCCATTGGTGCTGTAGCACCACCACACAGATGAGGTTTTAAAAGTGAACAAAATTAGCATGTTATTGTACAGATTTTGTATTTGTAGTATATGTTCTGATTTTAGCATAAAGTGCTCTAATTGTATGTTTTTAAAGTGTACATAAAAAACTGTGGGGGTTTAAAAAATTCAAGGTGAGGATGTTAAATGGTTAAAAGACACTTCACAATCATATTGGCAGCACAAGGACACTCATTTCATATCTCTCACACACCACAATAATAATAACCTTACCTGACATTATGTCCACTATTCAATAACATTTTACATGCTATGCATCATAAGCCGTCAAAAAAGGGTGCTAATAGAAAGATCATTCAGAGTAGCAGGAGGTCACAAAGACAGTGTGTGGCATTAGCCATAGATCATTCCTTTACTCCCAGACTCTATTCAGACACATGGGCACTGTATTGTACTGCAGAAGCTCTGCTCTCCATCAATCTAACACGGCTGCTAATTCAAAGCAGCATCCATTTATAATATCACAAGCATTACAGAAGAGCGCACTAATTGCGTGTAACGTGGCATATGATGAAAAGTCCATTTAGTCTTGTATTACTTGAATGAAGCGCCTTAGAAGTGTATCTTTATGTCTCTTGCAGCTGATTTTACTGAAGCGTGTACAAGTCTATTAACAGTCATTGTGAACAGCCGCTTCTGATCTCCTAGGATCTGGAAAAATGCCATCTTGTGGCCGGAAACTGACCAATGATGAATGGGGTAATTGAAGAGGAACGGACCAATGAGGATTGATATAATTGCACACCCATATGGTGGACCAATAAAGACCATTAAGAGGCTAGTGAATGGAAGTACAATGTAAGTGCTACCATTTGTCTTTTAAATTCTCGTCAGACACTCTGACTAGTGGGCACAAAAAGTATTGAGACACCTGCTCATTCATTGTTTCTTCCAAAACAATTGCATTAAACAGAGTTTAGAGTACTGTTTCTAATGTCCAACGAAAGCTTTTGGAGCATTGCTGTGAGGATTTGATTATGAAAGTTTCACATTTTTAATGTAACTTGCTTGTCTAGAAATATAACTTTTTTGGCCAATTAACCACGCCCCTTTTATTAACTCTCTCTATCACTATTACTTGCAGTGTCCCTGACTCTCTTGGGAGGGGGCAGTTGAGCACAGGCCTCCTCCGATACCAGTGACGTCAAGCCCCTTTTATTCCAAACTGCTGGCAATAAATACATTGGCAGCAGCTAGCGCAGTCAGAGGAAAGTGCAAATCCCCAGTTCTGAAGAATCGCCCAGCACACGCTGAGTCAGTCGACATTGTTTATAGTGCTAGGGAGAGTGTACCATCCTGCCCACCCGAACAGCAAATTTTGTTCTCTCAAGGCCCCGCCCGATCCTCAGCTCATAGTGGCAGCGCCTTAGACAGCTGAGCCACTCAGGGCCCACAGAAATGTAACTATTTTAAAATGAATTATTTTAAATCATACCTGAATAAGCTGCAAGGAAATGCACTAGAATACCTATTATTCACATCTGAATTATACAAAAGGCAAGTTTAACTGACCTTAAGTTTATTATGCCAAACCAATGAAAGCGGTCATTAAGTTATCAGCAAGTAATCAGGCAAACAGGAGGCATCACACATCTCTGGCCAGGTCACCATCAGTTCTGCTCCCACTCACTCCCACTCACAGCATGTCTATAGAGCTGCAGGCTGAACACAGCTCTTCCCCACTGATCTGAGACCAGCTCTGCAGTAAGCAAGGTCACGGCCAGATTTTTCAAAGCCATATTGGTTATAATTACTGGCAAAAACAGCTAAAACATGCTCTGCAGAAGTCGATATAATGGGAAAGCATTTAAAATGCATTTCTAATCGCTTTACTTTTAGTATTTAGCATTTATTTAGCATTTGTAATAAAAAATTGCAAATAAAATTTTTTTGTTTTCCACATGTGCAATTTTTGCCCTGCACTGAAACACCGGCTTTGAACTGACTTGAAATGTGCACGTAAATAAATAGCATGTGAAATAGTGATGCACTACTGGAGGAGAGCACAGGATTCCCAGCTCTGATACATCAGCTAACAGACACCTGAGCCAGCAGACATTATATGGTAGTAGTGATGGGGAGAGAGCGCCATCTACCCATCCAGATCGAGCACGGCCAATTTTGCTCTCTCTGACCCCGGCTGTTGATGACAAGCAGCATGACAGGGATTCGAACTCGCGATGCTCTGATCATAGTGGCAGCACCTTTGTCCTTAGTCCAATGACGTTTTGAAGGACACTGTTACCTTTATTTAGTTCCCAGCCGTAGACAAGAACCAGAGTGGAATGTTTACTTCTTAACTCCTAGGCTAAAGCCAGCTACTCAGAAGTAATACTGTTACACACTTCGCTTTGTGCCAAAAACACACTTTCCTGTGATAAAATCAGTCTCGAGTGGCTTCTTACTTTTGTAAAACGAGGCTTAACATAAAATTTGATCAAATATATCAATGTTCAATTCATACATTAATCTATTTTTAATAAATAATATATGTAGTCTGTAAACAGTTAACACTTGCTAGGCAACATGAGGATGGTATCAATATCCTCTGATATCAGTACTTTACACTGTACTACTGTCCTGATATCACACTGTTCTTAATGTTTGTAATAAAATGGCAACCACAAATATGAAACATACTTAGAAACACCACAAAATACAATTAAACATGAATCAAAGTGCAATTTGAGTCCTCATAGTGAGTAAACGCTGAGCATTTTACATTTTTAAACTATGAACTCCATAGAAAAGTGCTTTTTGAAGGTCCACTTAGTCCAGCTTTAATAACATTGCTACAAGCAGCCAGTATGGTATGCTGTAAGATGCTCTGCCCTAATATCTATTTAAAAATAAACCCCTCGTTGACAAGGCCCCTATGTGGTTTAATCTGTAGCTGAAAAACAAATCAAAGGACAAAGTCAAAGTCACACACTTACTCATGCAGATCACGAACACACACACACACACACACACACACACGCACACACACACACTGCAAATCAACTGTCAGTGGTGACATGATGACAGCCTGTGGTTCTGCTCGGCGGGTCGAGCCACAGTCTGATCTGAGATCAGGTTGTGACCGTGCCACATGGACATGGAGTGGCAGGGTCGGATCTGAGGGGAACTGACCCGACCTTAAGGTGAACATCCCTCTCATTCTCTCTCTCCCTCGTCATTTATGCAGTCCACTGAGAACACACTGGTATCGTTAATTCGATTCAATAATAGCTGTTATCTCTGTAATTCCAGCTGTGTCTAAATTATTATGGTATTTAACATAATGCCACTTTTTGAAACTGTGCATTATCCTGTTTTCAGTGTATGAAAGCTTAATGAGGAAGAAAAAAGGCAAACTAATCATTTTTGGCTTTACCTTCACCTGCTGCTTTTCCAAAAGTTATAGGACTGGATTTCAGTGGAAAGGTTTATATTCAAAACACATTTACATCTCTGTACAAACACAAGAAACACAGAGCTATATTATAATTAATAACATCTTGATAAGATAAATAAAACTGTTTCTACATTTACATTTACAGCATTTGGCAGAGGCTCTTATCCAGAGTAATGTATAACAGTGTTTTGTTTCCATTAAGAGAATTATCTCAGCTAGTACAGACAGGTTAGAGTCCAAACTACTCTTCAGTTCAGACACTGTTAGTACCAAACCATCACTAATACCTAGAAAGAAGGAAAGATACACAATAATACACAATATAAGAGCTTTACAATACATTACAATAAGTGTTTTAAACTAGTGCTCACTTAAGTGCTCCACAAAGAGATGCTCTTCAGTCTGTGTTTGAAGACTGTGAGGGACTCTGCTGTTTGAACAGTCAGTGGAAGTTTGTTCCACCACCTGGGTGCCAGGACAGAGAAGAGTCTTAATGCCAGTCTTCCACGTGTCTTGTAGGATGTGAGCAGCTACAGGAAGCCAGTAAAGTGAACACAGCAGTGGAGTGAAGTGAGAGAACTTGAGCTGACCGAAGACGAGCCGAGCAGCTGCATTCTGGATCAGCTGCAGAGGCCTGATGGCTCACATAGGAAGACCAGCCAGGAGCGAGTTGCAGCAGTCAAGTCTTGAGATGATGAGAGACTGAACAAGCACCTGGGTGGCATCCTGAGTAAGAAAGGGTCGGATCCATCGAATGCTGAAGAGGAGGAACCTGCACGACCGCATCAAGTTTGCGATGTAAGTAGAAAATGATAACTGGTCTTCTAGCATCACGCCAAGTCTTCTTGCTTCTTGAGACGGTATATTCTCAAACTATATTATTTACATAACATTTTAATACTAGAGCTGTTTAAGACTGCCACTCCAACAAGGAACACTGAGAAGAAGCCAGTCACATCATTCATTTTAGCCCTTTTCATGATTTTGTTCCAGTTTTTAAATAAAGAATTAGTAATAATGTAACACACATGCATCAAACACTACCGGCCAAAGGTTTTAGAACACCCCAACTTCTACAGTCATTTATTGCAATTCAAGTCATTCAAGTCCAATGAAAAGCTTGACATGATACAAAGATAAGTTATGAACTGCAAGAGGTTTTAAAAATAGGTAAGGTTACCCAAAACGTTTGTCAGGGAACATAAAATGAGTTAGCAGGTGAAAGCTGTGCTGCACTAATGGAGGTGTTCAAGCCTTGAAAGCTGGTGCTACTAATTCTTACAGAGTGAGAGGCACCATGGCTACCACAGCATTCTGCAGCACCATGCAGTACCCTCAGGTATGTGCCCAGTTGGTCAGGGGTTCATCCTACAGCAAGACAATGACCCAAAACATAAGTCCAGAACTACCTCAGGAAAAAAGAACAAGATGGTCAGCTTGAAAACATGGAGTGGAGCACAGTCTCCAGACTTAAACCCCATCCAGCCGATCTGGAATGAAGTGAAAAGCAAAGCAAACCTACAAGTGTCAACATTTATGTGAACTTCTGCAGCAGATTTGTGAAGAACTGTCTGAAGAATGTTTGAGGTCTATTGTAGAAAGAACGTCACGAGTGTGTTCAGCTCTAATATCTGACAAAGGTGCTACTTTGTGTTGCATTTACTGATTTTCCTCTGCATGGTGTTAATGTGTTGTAAGCACACAGCAGACTGGTAAGGCGGGCAGAGTTAAAGTGGGGATAAAAGCAGACAGAATAGCTGAGGTGATATAATGCAGCTCATTGCTAAACCTAATGACTGCAGTATGTTACAGGCCTCACACTCCAGTGAGCTTAATCACTATCAGAGACACTTCTATCAGTCTAATGTTGAGCAAATTAACTTTATGAGGTCCTTCCTTACTCCAGAGCAATGAAAAAGTCTCATCTTCCATTTACTTTTACCCTTAGACGTAAACGCAGGGACAATTTTAGTCATCTTCTGGATTACAGGCTCAGCGATGCTGGAGCTAAAGCAGAGCCTATAATAATAGAACTGAAGGGAACTGTCCACTCGGTTGGTGCTGAAATGACCTCCTTTTGGTTTACATGATTACTTAAGCTGATAATAGCGTGGTTTTTTTCCTCATTCGTTTTAAGTATCATGCTGCAACGCACAATCTGAAAGCCCCCCACCTAAAGCATAATTTCTTTCCATTCTCCAGTCCCCTACTCCCTCGCTCATAATTGTGTGAAGCAGAAGAAAACCAATTTCCCAAACCGGCACCCCCCTCGGGAAGAATGTGTTGAAAAAAGTACTCATAAACATGGCAGGGGCAATGGCCTCAGTCAAGCAACTGCTAGGCTTTTGATATGAAACGGGGCCTTTCGTAGAGTTTAGCATGCTTTTGCTACAAAATGAGATCACTGCAGCGTGGCCTGGCTTGTGTGGTGGGTTGTCAAGGCCTCTTGTCACACCGTCTGCCCCTGCCATAATATAATTTCCCAGCCCTGCAGCCATTTGCAGGTCTAGAGAGGACAGAGGAGCACAGTCACTCAGTATTCATAGAATGTTCTAATACACACACTGACCCTCATGAACGCGGCAAGATGTAGAGACATGAAGAGTAAAAAACAGAGTGAGACATATACTAACCAACCACAACATTAATACCACTGACAGATGAAGTAAATAGAACTGATTATCTTGTAATAGTGATGCCTGTGACGGTCTTCTGTCTTAATGAGGCTCAGATCTGATGTTTTCAGGGCTGTGTGGACGTGTCAAATCCCATCTTTTCACATCAGATGTGAGTCACTTTCATATGTGGTTCTAGATCAGATACATATCAGATCTGTGGACATGTGACTTGAATGTGACGATCAGATCAGATTTCATGTCTTTTTGCTTGTACGCATGCGTGTAATGAGTGAGGCAGCGTTGGCTTCTCTCGTTTACTCACGTAGCTGTAAAAACAGTAAAAGCAGCCAGCTGGCATTTATTCACCTTCTTCACCTGATCATGTACAGTCCAGCACCTGTTTACTGTCCTCCTGAGCAAAACACCATCACACATCAGCTACTAACACGTCTGTTTTACCAGTTTTACTAATATCAGTCTCTCACAAATACAGGGTTGCCAGATCCCCCAAACCTCCTACTGATTTTGTAACAGAAAGTCACACTACACAAACGGAAACTAGCCCAAAATCTAAAGTGACACATGCATTTCAATGAGCTTTAAATTTTAAATCCTTTTCAAATCGTATTTTCTCATTAAATTTATAATTTTATTTAGTGCAAATACCCTGCAAACCACCAACACTGAAGTGTTATCGGCAACTGTATTTTTCCAAACCTGGCAACCCTGCACAAATGTCACACTTTTGTGTTGGTGATGAAGGCGATGTGTATACACGTATCAATGTGTGCATGCGAGCTGTTTCAGGGACAGATTTGCTTCATTACACACAGATACAGCTCACATTTGCAAATTTAGCTAAAGGGCTTCATTTATCACCACAGCAGAGTCAGTCAGTACTTTTATTAACATCTGATGCTATTGATGTAATACATGTCTCTAGCACTGCTAATATTTAGTGTTTTTGCTCATTTTATTGTATATGTTAGTGAAGCAGACTCAGTTGGTAATCTAATGATACATACTGTACTTTCTATCTTTACACATTTACATGTAATGACAGTTTTCATTAAATATTATTAATTAAAATGCCAAGTAAATATTCACTTTTTCACAGAGCACTGCTATCCTGCAGTGTGTGTTATATAATACTGGTTGTGAAAACTGACTGAATAAAAGCCCCGCCCTACAATATTTTAGTACATATGTAAAACATTTTTTTAATATGATAAAAAGTAGTAAAATAGTCATCAGAGTGAATCAGAAGATAAATCTGAACATGACATTGCCATGGGATAATGAGAGTGACCCAAAAAGTGACTCTGCTTCATTAGGCTGTGTCCTAAGCTAACCTACTGTGAGTGAATAATTTGGCTCTCTTATCTTAATGCCGCAGTTCTTTGCAGATTAATAATGAAAGGAAACCCTGATGCTGATACATGTGTGAACAGAACATGTGGTGACCCTGACCCACACCTCTACATGGCAAATTCACTCTGCATGCTTTCACTATCTGCCATTAGCCGAACCTGTGAGCCGGCCTGAGAGGATCAGAGTAACCAAGGGTTACCATTGTGCATCCACTGTTGCTTGTTATGAGGGACACATCACAACAATACCAGGGACTTATCAGCCACGCTGCAGAGGACCCCCACTAACAGCAAACAGCAGGTGTGTGTGTGTGTGTGCTGCAGAGGGGTATCTGTTCTTGTGCAGTAAGCCAGAGAAAGTCATAGAGAGCTCATTCAATGTGGTGAAAGAGGAGGTGAGACTGCTTACTCTGATCCCAACACAAAACAAGCTAAGACTAACGTTTATACTGTTCTAGAACAGTACCCAGAGTCCTCAGTGGTCACATCTTTTGGCCTTCCTCTCTACACAAAAACATGGATAATGTAAATATAAGGAAGCTCTGTCCAGGTTAAGTTTTCAGTGCAGTCATACTGACCCGCTTAACACTCCTTCAAGCCATGTCTTGCTCTTTTATGGACCATTTACAAACTCTAAGTCCTACGCGATCCCATTTTGTCACATGACTTCTGTTGTAGTCCTCTAACCTCTCCAGGACTCCAGCTCCCAAAATGCCCTTCACTATTAGATTAGTCATTAGCGGTATTGTGTTAATTTTGTGATAAAAGCTTCTATTATATCTATATCTAGTGTTGTCTCCGGACACAATCACTAAGCCCCCCTTGAGTACTTGATTCACATTATTTTTCTTATATTGTTATTCCTAGAATTAGCTTGTCTGTTTGTTTTGGCCTCTGTAGTCCTGCCTTGTTTGCTTAGTTCTATTAGTCCCTCTCGTGTCACAGCTTTGTTCTGTCTAGGGATGCACCGATACCACATTTTTTAAAACCGAGTACGAGTACAAGTACTTACATTTATGTACTTGCCGATACCAAGTACCAATAAGAGTACTAATAAATATCAAT
>BRDA01008178.1:5000-30696 GCA_036984385.1 Crenuchus spilurus | reverse complement strand
CGGTTTCCTCCCACAGTCCAAAAACATGGGGATCAGGTGAATTGGGTAATCTAAATTGTCCGTAGGTACGTGTGTGTGTGTGTGTGTGTGTGTCTGTGTGTCACCCAGCGATGGATTGGCGCCCTGTCCTGGGCTTAGTTGATTAATGTAATGCCCTGCCCTGCGCCCGGTGAGGGGGTAGGGGACTAACCGTGACCCTGATAAGGATTAAGCAGGTGTGGTAATGAATGAATGAATGAATGAATGGCTTAGAAAATGGTTCTGCTGTAGTTACAATGTCAAGCTTGTAATAGAGGAACACTTTTTGGTGCTACATAAAACAATTTTAAAAAGGTGTCTACATCAACTTTTTCACTATAAGAACTCTTTGGGTTCTTTGAGTGTTCACTGTTCTAAATAGGACAATTTTCTTTACTAAAAAACCCTTGAAGAACCATCTTTTTAATATCACTTTCCTCATCAATCTGAAGAAACCTTTCACCACACTCTTGAAAAGGGTGGTTCTTTAACGGTTCTGTAGCATATATTGAACCATGATCACTCAAAGGATGATGAAAGGGTTCTTCAGATTGATGAGGAAAGTGATGTATATGGTTCTATAATGGAACCTTTTTGAAAATGGCTCTATGTAGCAACAAAAATGGTTCTTCTATTGTTACGATGTCAAGCTTATAACAATAGCACCACAGTCATGTCAACGTGTATACGTGGTTGTACTCTAATTAGAACAATGGTCTTAACTACAAAAACATTTTTACAAGCGTAGAACCATCTACACCCTTAAAAAGATGGTAATTCAAGAGTTCTTTAATAAAGAAAATGGTTCTATATAGAACCATGAATACTCAAAGAACTCAAAGTCTTATTTGCGAGATGAAAGGGTTCTACAGATCGATGCGGAAAGTGCTGTACACTCTTAAAAGAGATGTTCTTCAAGAAAATGGTTCTATATAGAATTTTCTTTACTAAAGAACCCATGAAGAACCATTTTAAAGAGTGCAGTTAAACAATAACATGCGAAGCCTTCACAAGTGAGCTGAAACGATGCAGCTGTGATCTAAAAGTAAAGTAATAGATTTTACAGTAAACTTTTTTTTTTTTTTAGATTACTTTAAATGGGTATAAAGACTTCATATAAGATGTTAGTTTTGTTTAGGATCACAGGTTTATTGACAGTAATAAATCAGAGATGTTTAGTATTCCTAGCCCAGTGTTTAGTACAGTAATTAGCTTTTCTAGTCCCTTAAATGTCCCATTTATTCCGCTTAACCGGAGAAAGAACCACGAACTTCAAGACTAAACACATTGTTTGAGAATAAAGGTTTGTTATGAAGCATTTTTAAACGTTTGAGGTGTATTTAAAAGGGTAGAAAAGAGGAGAAAAGAGAAGAAAGGCGACAGATGGGCCCAGCCTGAGCACGACTGTGTGTGTTTACCAGCGACCGTGTGACCCGTATGTGAATGACAAGAAACCCCGCGACAAAACCCAACAAAACCCGGATTAAACGCGGCCTTCGCTCGACGGAGAGCCCTTACCTTGTTCCCGGTGGACAATAACCGAACGTGGTGCTCTGTAAGGCGGTGAACGGTCGTTAGCGGCAGAGCTCCTGAGCCGCGTCCTCTGACGGTGCTCTCTGTTCCCTCCGACCGTTTCTGATTGTCAGCAGCTCGAGCGCTCAGGTTCGTGCTGCTCTCGCGGGCGCTGCTGACCCGGCCGCTGTGCTCGCGCTGCTGCTGCTGCTGCTCTGCTGAAGTGCTGGACAGCGGCAGCAGCTCCGCTTCATACATAACGGCTCAGACTAGAGCTGTGAGTGCTGCCCTCTATAGACGCGGAGGAGAACTTCAGCCTGAGTCCTTTGTTATTGTTAAAGGGCACGTTCATCGAATTTCAGCAGTTTATTCATCTATATCATAGCACATGCATTTGTGTGTGTGTGTGTGTGTGTGTGTGTGTGTACTCAGGAAATTGGTGTTGATATAAAAGGACACAAAACCTTCCATATAATATGTAAATAATATATTTAATTCCATATATTATTTCTCTCCCCCTTTAAAGAATACTTCAGCAAAAATTTCCCTCATCATTCCTTTAAATGAGTGTTGGAGTCTGCTGTAATTTTCATTTCTTTCAATAAGTTTTAATGGTCTACCATCGCCACCTGCTGGGAGAATGAGTCGAGTACTGTATGAGTCAATAAAAAAACGTGGAGAGTCTAAAATGTAATACTCAAACAAAAGTGTTCTGCTCTGTAATAAGGAGTGAGAGTTCAGCAGAAATGTTATTTAACATCTAGCATCTGACAGTAGATACATAAAAAAATAGTAAAAATACATGTGAAAAGAAATCAAATGTCTTAAAAGTAACAGCATAAAAAGTATATTGTTTTCCTCACAAATATATTCGGAAGTATTGCAAGGGAAGGTCACATTTATTTCACATTTGAGCACAACTTACATGTCTATGAGTGCTAATTGATTCGTCCACATCAATTTCCTGAAAGCAGTTTTTAAATATGAGTTATAATTACACACAGTAACAGTACCAGTTCCAATCAAAGTCAATGTCTTTATTTTTATTTTTTCCTACATTGTAAATGAATACTGAAGTCATCCAGACTATGAAGGAACACATAAGAAATAACGTAGTAAACTTATGTGTTAAACAAACCAAAATATGTTTTAGATTTTAGATTCTTAGACACACAAACTAGGCCTAGTTGCCACCCGTCCCGTAAAATACGGAATCGTTCCGTATTTGTAGATTAAAAGTCACGTTCCGTATTGAACCGATACGGGACGCGCTTTGTTCCGTATTTTTTTCAAAGGGGTGAGATAAGGTTGAACTGAGACAGAACGATGTGTGTGAATCTGCTGAAACACGACAGACAGGCTGAGAGAGAGAGCAGCACAGTGTGTGAGTGACGTGTGTGAATGATGGGTCGTTGGCGAACGAAACGGCTCTTAGAGTCGACTATTTTTTAAAGTGAGCGATCTGAGCCGACTCTTGTCTGGGAGTCACATTCGTTTCCCCCCTGTTGAAGTCGCACGGGATTGGTCAGTTACACCATGTATTAACTATAATTGTTGCATGCGCACACTACAAAAAGACTCTCTCTGAAGAAAACTCTCTGCATATGACAAAAAATTACACAAGTTAAGTTTAAAAAAATAAAAAGACTAAATAAATAATTACACACAAGTAATTGTACAGACAAAAAATAAATTAATAAATACATTTTGTCATGGAAAAGGATATACTGTATGTAAATTTATAAGAGGAATCTATTTCTACACTTCCAAGCATAAACATTATTTGGCTCACTTTTGAAATCCAAAACAGACAACAAAAATTCACTGAAACATGTATGGAAAGTGTTGGAGGATATGTGATTTTTATTTTTGCCTGTATTATAACCATAAATGACTTATTTTACTTTATTATGCCCGTTTCCTTTATTAACTAATTGTCATTTTGTGATATTGTGAAATGTGACCATGTTTCTGCAAGATACACACACACACACACACACACACACACACACACACACACATATATATGTGTGTGTGTATCTTGCAGAAACATGGTCACATTAGACACACAAAATATATATATTTTTTGTTCTATTCTTTCTGTAAAATGCAAAACTCTATAAATTTATAATTTAGAAAAAAATATTATTTCAGTTGTTTTTAAATTTCTACATTTATTTAATTTCATTCACTGTTGAATTTACATTATTTTATTACTAACTTAATCTAAGCAGCAAAAAAAAAATAATAAGAAGAAGAAGAAAAGTCTTTCGATTTTGGAGCTGTACAGATACACCTGAAAATGGTGTGCAATTTTAAAAAATAGCATCTACCGAAGGCAATTTTAGTCAGCTTTATAATGTTTCTCTGACAGTGTAAGACCTTTTATTATATAGGTGCAACATTCAAGCCACACTCAACCCGCAACAGAATACCCCCCCCATACACTCCAACCCCAAACATCCCCCCAACCCCACAATTCCACCACCCCCCCCAAACCCGGCCAGGGGTGTCCCTTATTTCAAAATCTGAAAGGTGGCAACCCTACACACAACTGATGTCTCAAACACATTAAGAGGCAAGAAATGGGGATTAGGGATTAATGATTTGGTGTCTATTACTAACCCTGTAACGCTGCTTTGTGACATCAGTTGTAAAGAGCGCTTTATAAATCAATTTGATTTGATTTGAAATGCAAGTCATGAACTCTTGACAAGACACAGCTGTTAACTGAAAGCCATTCCAGGTGACTACCTCATAAAGCTGACTGAGAAAATGCCAAGAAAGCTGGCATCTAAGCAAGAGGTGCCTACTTTGAAGAATGTAAAATATAAACATATTCTGGTTTGTTTAACACTGTTTTGTGTACTAAATAATTACAGATGTGTTTATTCATAGTTTGGAGGACTTTAGTATTAATCTACAGAGCAGAACATTTTTAAATCATGAAACATTTGACTGGTACTGTATATTAACTGTGTATTGTTTTCAAGACTAGTTAAACAAAATAAAAATAAGAATAGAAGACTGAATAATCACAAGTAGTCCAACAAAGGCAAACAGCATTTATTTTAAGTCGTAAATTTCAAAATAAAAGCATAGCAATTTTGCACCACAGTAATAACCTGAGAATTGAAGTATGTGGTTAAATGAAACAGCCACAGTTAATTTTAATAACAATCAAACATGATAAGAAGGCACATTTTTATCTTAATTTTTCTCCTGCAGAACAATAAAAATTAGACAAAGACAAAAGACAGTAAATGTGTGAAAATGGGGAGGCACAGCCCGTGACTATGCTGCAGCTAACAAAACAAGATTGAAGTAATCTGAGGCAAAGTTTTAATACGCAACTGTGGCTTTTGCGTTGAAGTCTATTTAGTTGGTGGCTTTTTTAAACACAAAAAGTACTGAGTCAAGACATTCAAAACAAAGTATATCTTGAATGCTGCATCTTGTCTATATTTTTGTCCTCTCATACAGTTAAACAAGCTACATCAGAAAATTATTTGACAATACCTTGAGACAAGCAGTGCTAAATGCTAAATGGTGAGTTAAGGTCTAAGCATCCAGTACTTTTTTAGTTTTACACAGGAGCTAATAGGCTAATGTTGCTAAAGTAGCCTATTGGCTCCTGTGCAAACCTAAAAACCGCGTATATATATAAAAAAAAAAACCCATATTTGAACACCAAACACATTTTGACTGATCAAGAATTCAAATAATTAACTGTTACATGATGCTGTTTGTAGGTACAGTGGTGCTTGAAAGTTTGTGAACCCTTAGAATGTTCTATATTTCTGCATAAATATGAGCTAAAACATCATCAGATGTTCACACAAGTCCTAAAAGTAGATAAAGAGAACCCAGTTAAACAAAAGAGACAAAAATATTATACTTGCTCATTTATTTATTGAGGAAAATGATCAAAAAGTATGAGAGCTATTGGAGTAAAGTAAAAAGACTATTGGAAGAATGGTTTGTGGATGGATGAGACCAAAATAAAACTTTTGGTTTAAATGAAAAGTGCCAGCGTTGGACTGGCGCCCTGTCCTGGGCTTAGTTGAATAGTGTCATGCCCTGCCCTGCGCCCAGTGAGGGGGTAGGGGACTAACTAACCGCAACCTGATAAGGATTAAGTGGGTGTGATAATGGATGGATGGATAAATGTGTTAAGTGTTATGAAGAAAGGAAAACACTGCAATACAGCATAAGAAAACTTATCCCATCTGTGAAACATGGTGGTGGTAGTTTCATGGTTTGGGCCTGTTTTGCTGCATCTGGGTCAGGACGCCTTGCCATCATTGATGGAACAATGAATTGTGAATTATATCAGAGAATTCTAAAGGAAATATCAGGACATCTGTCCACGAATTGAATCTCAAGAAAAGGTGGGTCATGCAGCAAGACAGCAACCCTAAACACACAAGACGTTCTACCAAAGAATGTTTAAAGAACAGTTACCGGAAATGTTATTGTTATAAACAGGGGTCACACCCGATACTGAAAGCAAAGGTTCACATACATTTACCTCTTACAAATATGTCATATTGGACCATTTTCCTCAATAAATAAATGAGGAAGTATAATATTTGTGTCTCATTTGTTTAACTGGTTCTCTTTGACTACTTTTAGGACTTGTGTGAACATCCAATGATGTTTTAGGTCATATTTATGTAGAAATATAGAACTTTCTAAAGGATTCACAAACTTTCAAGCACCACTGTATGTTTCTTGAAAGCATCATTACAGTGATCTTAGTAAAGTATAAGGGCAAATAATTGTTTTTGGTTAAAATAACTGATTTCCATATTATTGTCCATAAACATTGCTCCAATGTGATGGTTCTGTCATAGTACATTTTTATAATCTTATAATGGTACTGTCTATCACTACCAGAATGTTTTTTGGTCACTACCATTATGGTTGTACCACCATATATTTTTTACACTGTAAGAGTTTCAGGAAAATGTACAGATATTTCCGAGCAGATGTTTTTGAATTTTTTAACCGTGCATTTTAGCTGAGATGCATTGCCACTACATAGCATAAAGCAGCATTTTACAACAACATGAACACATGAAGTGGTGACTGTGTACTCTTCAAGTGGTGTACATTAGCATTAGTGTGGGGTTGTTTGTGTACTTATTATGGTGAGTACTAGACGTAGGTGTGGGAGAGAATGTACAGTCATTTGCTGCAGCCTTTAGAGAGAATGCTGTTGTTGGGCGTAGCTCTGTGAGGAATGGTTCTGAGTGACCGCCTGAGTGGCCTGCTCAGGAACTAGACTGGGGTCTGTCAGGATGGACGTGGAGGTGCTAAGCAGGCGGAGTGAACTCAGAACAGCTGAGGAAGGGACAGAGGGGTCAGGTGGTGGGGTCGTAATGAACAATTACTGATTTTCAGCATCACATAAAGGGTAACGTTCAATATTTTATGCCTTTCATAATATCAGGAATGAAAATAATGAGGAAGCGAAATCGCAGGAAGAGAGAGAACAAGAGAGGCAGAGAAACAGTGACATAATGCCTGGTTCACAGTACAGGATTTAAAAAATCCTAAACCATGTTGAAACTGTGAGAAAGAAATAATGATATTCTGTCCTTGATCATTGTTAGTCATAAAGCCACCCACACTACCCCATCTGAACTGAAATACCACACACTTTATGAGTTACACACCCGACCAACGGCTCCAAGCCTCAATACCTCATAAGAATTTCTCACAAACTGCTATATTGCGATTAAAGACAGGACTTTCTCGCAAACTAGATGTAAACAAACATGACGAATGACAGCAAAGCCAATGTAGTGCTAGTTTGAGTGCTGTTGTCTGCTCAAATAAAAGCTGTGAAAAAGAAAATCGGATGAAGCCATAAGAGCACACATTATTAAAACACTCTGTTGTCACAGCTCCACAAGTCTAAATATTTATGATTCTCAATAAGGTGCAGCCCTGACTGCACGT
The DNA here is from genome assembly GCA_036984385.1 of Crenuchus spilurus. Classification (NCBI taxonomy): domain Eukaryota; kingdom Metazoa; phylum Chordata; class Actinopteri; order Characiformes; family Crenuchidae; genus Crenuchus; species Crenuchus spilurus. The sequence goes on along the minus strand of BRDA01008178.1, from coordinate 23,199 downwards.
GAGGAACATCAGAGGGGTAAAGACTGGATTATAGACACTCCACACTACAGGATCATCTGGGCAGATAATCGGTTATGATCACCCTGAAATTGGATGACCTATCATGATTGTTGAGGGGAGCAAATTGGCTCAATTATCCTGTAGTGTGAACCAGGCTTAAGCTGTGAAAATAGAGGCTGAGATAGAGTGACAGATAGATAGTTGACAGTATAACTATTTAAACAGTCAAATATGGTAGAGTATCGCCTACAGCAAGAATATACAATAATAAATTTATAGGATATATATCCACCATAGAGAAACAGGTGGACGAATGGAGGCATGAATGAAGGCATGAAAGGATGGGTAGTAAAATAGAAAAAGGGAATGTTTTTGTACTCACTGGGCCTGAGCGCAGGCAGAGAGCAGTGCTGGTCCAGCCAGCTGAGAGTGGTCCGGCACAGGTCCTCCACACTGGCCGTGGACACCATGCCATTAAAAGACTCAAACAAGGGCTCCATAATCACACTGAACTGAGACGAGTTCAGGAGAACATCAGCATATAGAGTAAAGCAGCACATAGTTCAGCCAAAGCCTATAAAACTAAAGATATATAGACATATCAAAATAAAAACACACACACAATAAAGAGCACAGGATACAATCCAGAACTTCCAGTTCTGCAGTGTCTGAGTCCTGATGTATTCTCTGAACTTCTCCCTCATATGATCAAAGCGCTGGCGGGTGATGGGGACACCTGTAGCAGGAAGCTGCTGCTGACACACACTGCACACAGAACACACTGATCAGTGTAAAGTAACACAAACACACACAAAAAAACCCAGAAAGTTTGATAGTTTTATAGAATATTCTTGATTCTGCACTATTTTTATTTATAAGTCAGAATTAAAATGTAATCAAATGTGTTACACTGACCATGTTAAGGCTTTCTTTGAGTCTGATCTCTTCCACTGAAGTTTGTGTTCATGATTTTTGAATTCACAAAGTAAAGAATCCTAATTAGTGTAAAATTTTGAAATTCATGCAAATATTTCATTCAAAGTATCATTGTTTTCACTCTAACTGATATACTGATAATATTATGTTTAATTAAATATTCTGTAAAAAATCAGACTAAGATGCACCGAAATCAAAATTTTTGGCCAAAGCAGAATAAAATGAAACATTTGGCCGAATACTGAACACGGTTCTGCGTTTATATAAATCACTATAAAATTAACAACTAAACTATTTCTATTTCTATCAACTATAGCTATTTCTATAAAACTAAAATATTGTGTTTTTAAACATTTTCAGAACAAAAATGTCCTAACAATGCTACCTACAAATGTCTACAAGTGCGTTCTTCAAAAAAATAGAGTTGAATTTTAAATAGGGAAGCCCTGAAATTGAGCAAAATGAAACATTTGGCCGAATACTGAGCACAGTTTTTCATTTATATAAATGATTATAAAATTAGCGACTAAACTATTTCCCAAAATAAGTCTTGTTGTTAGTCAGGAATAAACGTCTGTATTTTAATGAGCAGGGGTGTCAAACTCCAGTGCTGAAGGGCCGGATTCCTGCAGTTTGGTGATCTTCCTGATCAAACACACCTGATTCAGCTCAGCAGGTATTTAGAAGGTTTAATTGTAGCGTCAGAGCAGAGAAATCACCAAACTCTGCAGGAATCCGGCCCTCCAGGACTGGAGTTTGACACTCCTGCTCTACACGACTCGTAATTGGTTTCTGATCACAGAACTACTGTTGACCAGATATTATTTGACCTTTGGACCACTGACCTTGTATTTCTAGTCAGTGTTATATAAAAGGCATCAGCATCGTTATCCAAGTCTGGCCAAATTTAGCATGTTTATAGTGGAGGGGTTTCTTACTTGATGGCAGAGTTAAGCACCAGGATCTCATCTCGTAGTCTCTGAGCCTCCTCATGAAGCTGCGCTCTTTCCTGCTGCATCTTACTGATGTACTCAGCTGTCTTTTGCAGAGTGGTGGCCTTACTGATCTGAGAAAAGAATTAAGAGATAATGTAAGTTTACAGCGATCAGCCATAACATTAAAACCTCTTTGTATCTACAGTCATTGTTCATTTTATCAGCTCCACTGACCCCTGACTAGATGACCAACAGAAACTGAGCAACAGACAAGCTAATGTCTCTTCAACAAGGTGGACCAAAGCCTGGTTCACAATACAGGATAACCAGGTCAATTTGCTCATCAAGGCAATCGTAAAAGGTCTCCCGATTTCAAGGTGATTATAAACGTTTACATTTCCAGATGATCCTGTAGTGAATCTTAACTCCTTCGATCATCCCCAAGTACAGTCAGGGCTGCATCCTATTGAGAATCATAAATATAAAACGTTCAACACTCTGTGCCCTGTAGATGGGGGTGGACACTAATTCTTTGGTGCAAAACGGTGATTCACACAACTAGAATTGCAATGGTTTTGCTGTCGGCCCTGCACGCCATGTTTATTTACATGTAGTTTGCGAGAAGCTCCTTTACGACTAACAATGATCAAAGACAGAAAGTATCATTATGTGTGGAGTGTCTCACAGTTTCATCATCAGTTAAGATTTTTGAAATCCTGTAGTGTGAACCAAGCTTCCTAAAGTAGACAGTCAGTGGACAAAGTGTTTAAATCTCTAGCAGCTCTGGTGTGTCAGATCCACTCATACCAGTGCAACACACACTAGCACACCTCCACCACATCAGTGTCATTGCAGTGCTGGGAAGGATCCACCAGTAATACCCACACTGTGGTGGCCAAGATCATTGAAGAACAGAATGAAAAGAAGCTAATAAAGTATACAGAGAAACATATGGACTACAGTCTGTAATTGAAGAACTACAAAGCCCATCTATACTAATGATTGTAATGATAATGATTGTAGATACAAAGGGTTAAAAGGTTTTAATGTTATGATGGATTGGTGTACATCAACAGTTATAATAAAGTAGATTTTTCGCTTTCAGGAAGACCTTCTTTTCATTACAATTGTAGCAATTCAGATATCGATAAGTGACAGTACCTTAATGCTGGGCTGTGAGCTTAGTGTGGTCACCAGACTGTGTAAAGTGTCAAAGCCCAGTTTGATGTTAAATCTCCTCTTCTGTTCAGCAGAGATGTGTGTGATTCTTCGTGTGTCTGTCTGTAGAAGACATCAGTGTGAAAAACAATCAAAGCATACAAAGTGTGTTTATCTGTGTGTGTGTTTGTGTCTTTACCCTGTTGGGCTCTGTCTTGGCTACTCCAGGTAATGTGTGTGACGACTCTGAGGTTTTCTCTGTGATTGTTGGTGACGTCGGGCCAAAGCTCCCTGAAAAATTCACTAAACAGAGATATCATATGGCTGTGAGTTTACACAAACTTTTCATTTCATTTTTTTTACCCAATTTTCTAGCCAGTGCACCCATTCATTAGGACTCTCCCATCACTTGTAATGTCTCTGACTCTAGGAGGGTGAAGACTAGCACAGACTAGCACAAAATAAAGAGTTTGGACTCCACTAATCCACAGTCAGACAGATTGTGTACAAATGGAGGAAATTCAAGATCACTGTTACCCTCCCCAGGAGTGGTCGACCAACAAAGATCACTCCTAGAGCAAGGCGTGTAATAGTCAGCGAGGTCACAAATTACACCGGTGTAACTTCTAAGCAACCGAAGGCCTCGGTCACACTGCCTAATGTTCATGAGGAGTCACAACAGATACAGGTTCACATACTTTTGTCTCTCACAAATATGTCATATTGGATCATTTTCCTCAATAAATAAATGAGCAAGTATAATATTTGTGTCTCATTTGTTTAACTGGGTTCTCTTTATCTACTTTTAGGACTTGTGTGAACATCTGATGATGTTTTAGGTCATATTTATGCAGAAATATAGAACATTCTAAAGGGTTCACAAACTTTCAAGCAGCACTGTAAATATAAATTATATATTATTTATATTATAAAATATTATATATGTGTGTGTATGTATATAAGGTGTGTGTGTGTGCGTGTGTACTTAATATATTGTTTTGAGTTAAATTATGAAGATTACAGTGTTAAGTCTAGTTGAGCTTACTTTGAGATATATATACTGTACACATAGCTTACACAGTGATAATTGGTAAGATGATGGACTACTATTAACCTGTTAGGCTGGTCCTCTCTGGGGCGTGGATTTGTACAGGTGAGAGTTTCTCTGTTTTGGGAATGAGGAGCGGGGGTCCCTGTGTGAGGAGCGAGGAGACTGTGGAGCTGTGAGAAGAACTGGCCTGGGTCAGTATGGGTGTGTGTAGTGGGGCCAATGAAGGCATCTCCACTGCTGGCCATGGGAGATGTTGGGATACTTGTGACCCTCCTCGACCTGCAGGCATGTTGCTGCTGGACTTTTGATCACAAAAAGAAGCACTTAGATGTCTATGTGGTCATTTATAATCATTTATAATGGTGTACTTTGTATATTGGTATATCACTATATGGACAGCTACATGTTAAGGTTATATAAAATAATACAAATACAAAATTTCTTTATATGGACACTTTATGGCTATGTTCAAACTGCTAACCCAAATCAGATTTTTGGCCAATTTAGACTGTATCCAAATTAATTTTTGATGGTCTGTACAGCCAAATACAACAGCTGTTGCAAATCGAATCTAAACCACATTTGGAAGTGGTTTGAAATATGATTACAATCAGATCTGTCTCAGTCTGGATGCTCAAATCAGGGGAAACCGCAAACCTGGCAACCCTGAAGCCACATCACCAGCATGGCTGTGGTTACTGATGCCTACATTGTTACCACAACAACCCAAGCAGAGAGGTTTGTGATGTCCAATCTGATCACTTACAGATAACGGTGTGAACAGTCATCTCAGCAGATCTTATTTGAGAACCAAACTATTTGCCTGCAGTCTGAACACAGCTGTAGAACACAGTAACTGGTTTGGTGGTGTTATTTTAGTAGAGTAGAGCTAAAATAAGCACAGTATGCTGTAACTTGCTGATTGTATTTCTATATATTAATCACATTCTCATCCTTAGCAATAAAGAATGACAACTATGAGCACTTACTGCTGAGATGGGAGAAGTTGGCCTATGACCTTTTGACCCTACAAATGGAGCATCAAAACCCAGGGCTGGTTTTCCTAAAACAAATGGAGAAAAAAGTTACACTTGAGGCAACGAGATACATACAGAATAAGATAAAACAATGAATTCAAATACAACTGGGAGTAAAAATGCTGCTCAGATGCACATTCACAACCATTGCAGTAAAGATTAAGATTCACCTTTTTGCCAATGTGATTTTGCACACAATGGAATTTGACTTCTGCATTTAACCCATTCGTGCAGTGAAACACACACACACACTAGTGAACACACTAGGCTGTGAGAATTTGTGCCTGATGCGGTGGGCAGCCCTTATCCACCGGCACCCGGGGAGCATTTAGGGGGTTAGGTGCCTTGCTCAAGGCACAGTCATGTCCTGACTGGGGATTGAACTGGCAACCTTCCGGTCACAAGACCAGATCCTTACCACTAGGCCATGGCTGCCCCAAATATCACTCATGTGCATTTAAATAATTTCTAGTCAGTGGTAGCCCTGCCATGCACCCAGTGAGGGGGTGGGGGACTAACCGCGACTCTGAAAAGCAGAGGAAAGCACATGATCTCCAATTCTGATGGATCGCCTGGCAGACGCCTGAGGCAGAATGTACTGGCTCGTTTGGAGCTTTTGTGCAAAATTGTCATTTCTAAATCGTTAACACATGCTAATACAGCGTTTTTCACAAAACACCACCACTTTCATGTTTTTACACATCTTTAAAAACCAGCTTAAGACTTTAAAATAGCAGCTCTGTTCAGCCAATGAGCGAAGCTGCTCTTTAACCAATCAACACAGCAGCTGAAATGCGTTTTACTAATATAAATATGTATGTAAACTTTCTAAAAGGAATAGAATGTTGCACATAAAAAACTGGGAAAAATGTATTCAACTTTAGCTATTTAGCTTCAAAAGGGAACTTGCTCACAGCGCCCTCTAGTGTTCAGCTTCACTTTTTTATATAGTGTGTTGATTTTATACATTTTAGTTTATTTTCCCCACAAAATGCCCTCTCAGGTGGCATACAGAGTGGAACACTTTCCATCCAGACCAAGTAGGTTATTTAATCGCTCTTCTAAAGCTGGTCTATGAAGGTTTTTGGTGATTAAACAACTAAATACGATGAGTAACATCAGCCAAAAATCTTGGAAAAACACAGATTTGGACTTACGGATGTGACAGATCAGATTAAATTGGATTTAGCTTAAAAAACTGTAAGAGGATGCAAATAAAATCACAGACGACCCCAAGTAAAAGACAAAATGACTCCAGGACCCCTTGTAATCTTAGTTCAGTCTGAATGTGCATCTGAGCAGTTATTTATATGATCTCAATGTCATACGTTCTTGAGTGCTGGATGACAGGAGCTTGGCCAAGCAGCTGGCCTGTGAGGGTGGAGTAGTAGATGCAGTCACTGGTGTGGGAAACGCTTTCGAGCCTCCAGTTTTTTGTTTGTGCTTCCCTCTGCCTATCTGTTGTGGCATGGAGAAACAGTGAGCATGGCCAGGTGAAGGCAGGGCTGTTGGAGGCGGGGCCACGTTCATGGGCTGGTAACCCAGAGACACACACGCGCTTGGCGGCAGTATGTCAGGGAGGCTTGGATAACCCTGGTGAGAGTCTGGTGAAAGGATGTTCACAGCAGACCCTGTATGAGTGATGACAGTAGATGTGGCAGCGCCGTTGGCCCCTGATTGGCTGCTGGATGGGTGTCTGTACTTGAGGCAGCTGGATGGATACAGGTACGGGTTCTCTTGTGACAAGGAGGCTATATGTGAGTTTGTCATCGCTACTCCAGCACCGCTGTACGACTGCTGCTGTCCGTATGACTCCATGCCGGTGGCGAGGCTGAGAGAGTGAGGGAAATCGCTCGGGGGCCCGTACTCTGAATGAACCTTGAACTTGGGTTCGGAGGGCATGCTGCTGGTATCAAAGGTCACGTCGGTGGTCAGCGGCTGGCGCAGATAGCCAGGGCTTGGTAAGCTGGCTGCAGTGGATGGCTGTGATAAACTGGGCTGGAGAAAAGATATTACAAGACTGTTACATTATCACTCGTAAACATTTTGTCCTTAATATGGAGACTAGGAATGAGCGAGTACACCACTATCTGTATCTGTATCTGTTCAACCATCTAAATGATCTGTATCCGTATCTATACCCGGAGTGGGCGTGGCCTAAACTGGAATTGGTTGTGGTTTTACCGGAAGTGGGTGGGGCTTAAATAGGTACATTATTTTAAGTCTGAAATTGATATGGACTGATCAGAAGTTGCTATATTTATTGTTTATTTGAAAACTATTTACAGAACAGCCTCAACATTGAGATTGAAAACAATGTTTTTGATCACAAAAGTAAGAGAACAATTTACTATTCATGAACAAGAGTTGTCATAATCAACACAACTTCCTTTTTAATTTTATGATCAAACTGATTTTTTTTCTTTCAGTTATTTATTTATTTTTACTACTTAACGTTCTTTGCATTTTTCTTACACACAAAGTTAAACAATATTGTTTAAGGTGTGTGTGTGTGTGTGTGTGTGTGTGTGTGACTGAGTGATTGTCTATGCAGCCAGAGCTGTGCTCCACTCTCACACACACAGAGGCACGTCTATGTCGGGAGGGCGGGTGCTCTGTGTGACTGGCCAATCACAGATTATGAAGACAGTCATTTACCCAATGAGGATTTTCCTTCAGCACGGATATTATGAGTTTTTTCATTTTTAATCGAGATCAGACTTGTCACAAATGCTTTATTCATCTGAAACGAGTATCCAGCTCTACCTTAATGGAGACCATCCACTTACTGGCCACTTCATTAGGTACACACACCTTGTATCTACTCTCATTGTCCATTTTAGCTCCACTGAGCATATAGATGGACTTTATAGTTGTACAATTACAGACTGTAGTGCATCTGTTTCTCTGTATAGCTCACCCTGTGACACTGATGTGGCGGTGGTGTGTTAGTGTGTGCTCTGCTGGTATGAGTGGATCAAATTTTTTATACACTGTTAGCTCACTGACACGCCTGGATTGTTGGTCCACCTTGTCAGAGACAGCAGCTCTGGTACTCAAGTCCTGTTGGCTGGTTGGTGCACTATATTCACTCCAGTAGCGACACTGAGGTGGCAGCTCTGCTGTGTCAACTCTCTAACACTCACTAACACACCAACACCACATCAGTGTTACTGCAGTGCTGAGAATGATCCACCTGCTCTGTGAGGGTACCCAATGATGTGGTCAGTGAGTGTATAATTTTGAATTCTGAGCAGTGTAGGTTTAATATCCATGTGAACTGTGCCATGCAAAATGTATATATTTGGTCTGTGAATGTCTGACATTAGAACGCTGGTGATGTGCCTTCTGTACTTCAGCCAGCTGTGGAGTCCAGCTTTCTAAACTGCAAGCTAGCAGAGTAAAGTCATAAAACTGTATCAGCAGTCATGCACAACAGATGGCTTCCTTAAACTCAGCGTGAACGTGGCACATAGACAGTTTTGGTTTTGAAATATTAAACATTTTAAAGTATTTACTGCTGTGGCTACTCAGCTTTCTCCTCCTTTACCTCATTAAAGTGACAGAATGACTGAAAAAAATGGAGAAAGAGATTTTCTCATGGGAAAATGGTGAGGCAAGTTGGGCAAGGGCATGTCTGGAGTACCAGTTCTACCTTACATATTATGGAGTCTTCCTGCTCCAACTAAACAGATCATTAAGTCCAGCTGAAGGGGGTGTAATATGTGGGATATTGGGATGAGTGCTCTGTACCTGTGTAAGCTGAGCTCCAGTGTGTATCAGTGGTGCACTGCCTACAGTGGAGGGGGTGGATGAGAACTGAATGCTGGATGAGCCCCCAGCCTCAAAGAAGCCAAAGTCAGCATATCCAATCTGGTCCAGAGACTGTCCACGGTAACTCACAAAGATGTCTGCAATAACACCAAACATGGGATATCATTACATAACAGATACACACATACATACAGGGTGTCCGTTTGCTTCTTTACCCAAAAAATCATGAATAACTTGAATACTAATGAAGATCTGGTGATGAAATTTGAAATAAATAAACATATCTGTGTAAAAAAGACTGATGTTAGACTGAGAAAGCAAAATTGAACATTCCATCGGTAGACGGCGCTCTCTCCTCATCACTGTCCTGTGGCTCAGGTGTCTGTTAGCTGATGTATCAGAGCTGGGGATGCTGCGCTTTCCTCCGTGCATGTTGGTTGCCCACTGATGATGTATCAGCAACAGTTAGAAAAGAGGCGGAGCCTGACTTCACATGCATCAGAGGAGGCTTGTGCTAGTCTTCAACCTCCTACAGTCAGAGACATTACAAGTGATGGGGAGAGTTCTAGCGGATGGGTGGGTTGATAGTATTATGGCAGGTTTCTGGAAAATGTAATTTTAAGAATGTTCAGTACAGTTATGAAAATACAAAAGCATTACACATGTTTTTGGAAACCCACTCCTGTTCTTCAACACAAATAAGGTATTGGTTGAAATCTTTGCTGAGCAGTTCAGCTCACATTTCCACTTTTTGGACGCAAAACCATCTTCACGTTTGTTTTTACACAATTTCTAGACTTTATATTGTATGATATTATAAGATGAAATCATCCATCATTTGTTGAAATAAATTAGTTTTACACAGAATAAGCACTGGCTCTATTATCCAGAGATCACAAGTTTGAACCTTGGCAATACCAAAGCCTTTCAAGACCAGGAGTCCAGATACAGCATCACTTTGTCTGGATGGTTTGGTTGATATGATCGAAAAGGTAATTAACATTCTCCTGAAAGTATGTTCATGTAAAGGACTGTCCCTGTGTAGCAATGAGTGGATCTACAAGGGACCGCCCTCGCAGAGTGGTGACTGGACCTGAATGGGACCGCCCTCGCGGAGTGGCAATTTGACTTGTAGTGACCACCCTCACAGAGCAGCAATTGGTCCCTTTTCTTGCCATCGTTACTAGGTTACCTCCTCCTCCAGCACAGCCATTTCATTCAGGTTATTTAGCCATTCATTTCAGTTTTCTGGTCTGCAGACAGGTTTTGTAGGGGTTCAGCTTCACCCTGACCTCTAGTCTCTAAATCTCGTTTTCCTTATCCCTGACTTTCCAGGTCATGGAAGTTGCTTTCTTTGTTGTTTTATGGGACGATTTGAGTTATTTTTGTTGCCTGAAAAGGAAGCCCACCAGTAAATCTGCAAGCTTGGCAGACTATGATTGTAATTGCAGGCATGGTGTAATACGGCAGCTCCTCCTAGTTTTTTGGGAACTCAGTGGGTCACTGAAGCCTTCTGCAAACCAGCAGGGAGGCTTTACTGCCCTAGACCCTCTCAAGGGGTGCTTAGGCTCTGTAGAAGCTCCCTTGTGGTGGTGCTGCACCTGTAGAGCATATGAATTAGTTAAGACCCACCTCAGGTGGCAGTGCACCTCGGGAAAGGGTAGAGCCTTTGATTTAGCATCCTTGAGATAAGTTTTTTTTTAATTTTCAGAGCTTATTTTTTCCATATTGCAGTGGGAGTGCACTCCGCTGCACTCATTCATCCCCAGCTTCAGCATTTATTGTTTGTTTAGTTGTTTTAGGTTGTTTTCAGGTTTTATTTTTTAGTTGCTGCTCACCTACTAACTCAGAAGCATTAGTATCTGTGATCTTTTCTAAAATGGGGCTCCATTACAGAGGGCATTGATGCCCTCTTGCTCGTGTTGGTTCCATTACAATTACAGCTGTTAATTGACAGTACGGTGGCTCAACATGTATAGTAATAGTGTGCACGCTTCCAACATGGCACCTTCAATGTTGGAACCTTCAATCTGTCCTAGCGGGATACATTTGAGACTTTTTATTTCAACAGTGATGTGATTTTTGGCTTTTGTGATAGGAAATTCATTGAAATTACTTAGACTCTACTCCTCTAATAGAAAAACCATAGTCAGCAACCCAAGTTGTACTCTAATAACCTCCTTCCTTCTATCTTTCCCTTCCTGTGGTGGCACCCATCTTAAGACCTTTAGATGGCCAGTCATGGTTTACCACATCCCTTTATACTTCCACATTTCATTCCAGCTGACCCCCCGACCTCTGCATAACCTTCTCTGTGGACAAAATAATAAAGGTAACTGTAAAATACAGAAAATATGAGAACTAAGTCAACCGATTATATTTACTATCAACAGATCCACATTATTAATTGATCACCAAAAACTTTTGATAAGCGTCCCCACATAATGAAGTGATAATACTATTAAAATGGAAGTTAATTGCAAACCATAGGGCTGAAGCTACAGAAGAACACAGTAAACATAAGCAATGGTGATATGCTTTGCAATACATAAAAAATATTCATTAATTTGATGCATGCATGAATACTGGAATGTAAAATAATTTCCATGATTAATTTGATATATCAAAATACCCACAAAAACAATGTGACTGGATAAGATCATCAAAGCATACTAAATACATTTGAACCATGTGATTGTGTCATCAGAGGTATGTTCGGCAATAAAACATCCACTAAAGGTCAGAAATGCAACAATTTCTTATCTGAATGCAAACCAGCAGCTTTGTAGCCACCAAAAGAAATAAACTGGATCAAATAATGAAAAACCATTAGTCCTCTGGAGTTGGTGCTCCTGCCAGTGGGCAAAACCAAAATTCAAATTTAGCATGTTATTGCAGAGTTTTTGTACAGTGGTAACCCTACTTACGAGCATCCCTACTAACGAGTATATCCAGGGATAACGAGATCTCGGAATATTTTTGTTCCAGGTAACGAGTAATATTCCAGCTAACGAGTAGCGTAAATTTCTTCAAGTATGCCAAACCGCTAGGGGCGCTGCGGTCGTAGTAGAAGAAGAGGTCAGTCAATACAAAGTGAAAGTGCCTGTTGAAAGTGATGCTAAGGTAGCAAAAGGTAGTGAACAAGAAAGTTAGATACATTTTACTTTTACTTTTCATATGATAAGTGTAACCATGCAGCCGCCAGCCTACACGAGCACCGTCGGTCTGCTCTCCTTAGCAGCCAGCCTACACAAGCGTCGTCGTCACCTTTATGTTTTAAAAGACCCATATAAATACATTATTTAGCATATTAAAGTATACTGTATATTGGCCGGCTGACACGGATTAATCAATTTTACATGTATTCTTATGGGGAAAATGCATCCAGCTAACGAGCAAACCAGCTAATGAGCTCGGCTCCTGCACGGATTAAACTCATAAGTAGGGTTACCACTGTATAATGTACTTGTTATATATGTACACCAAAGGCTTCTTATGCATTATTTTACCATTTTTAATGCACACACAGTAAAAAGCCATTAAGAGATCAACAACTGCTGTTGTAGCCATTCTTTAGTTTGCTTAAACAAAATTCGACTTAAATAATGCAGCTTGGAGGGTGATGGGGTTAATCATTACACTACACTACCAACCACTACATCACTTTATACTGATCATCATCTAGAGATGAATCCATAATTTGGCTTTTGTGCACATGCTATTTATCAGGCTATGTCTTGTCCTCCTAGAAAGGCTGAACATAAAGTAATTCATTATATCACAATGTTTAAGAATATACGGACTGTTTATAAATCTGATGACAATTTGCACGTCCAGTACTATAAGCCTTCGTCACCATTGTTTTTAATTTAGTGTTGGCATCAAGCATTATGACCCTGCAACTGTTATTGGCATCACCATCTAATCTTATGTATGTATAGCAATAAACTGTACATAGTACAGACACCGTGAGAAAAAAACTCACCAGGAGTGTCCATCAGGTCATCCAAGTTGGGCTGAAGAGGAGTCAAACCAGGCTGGATCATATCAGCATTACTGGTGTAGGCTGTACAAGAAAGGTGGATCACATGAGGGACGTGTGTGTAGGTTTCCACATGTGAGTGTGTGTGTACATGTTCATTCATTCATTCATTCAAAGTTCCTTGTTTTGGGGGGTGGAGTCTTCCTGAATCAATTTTACAAGCTCACATGACTGTTTAATAGGAAACGGTGTCACATATGTGAGCATTTAGTTTCACAACTAAAACGTCTAATAATCAGAATGTTCTCCAGTAATCAACAGGGACTAATGCACATTTTACATTATCCTAATGGTCTCTGATGGACACCACTTAGAGCCACATCAGAAAATGAGAATATTGTGTAAAAGTTTGTTTGTGTTCATAATTTAATTCAGAAAGGTAAACAGTCCGTTATCTTCTGCTTAACGCAGAGTAGGGCTGCAGGACGATGCACAGTGCAGGACACTGTCTCAGCTAAGCCTACGGTCTTTAAAATGATGGTTCTTTACTGAAGAAGAAGGTTCTATATAGAACCATGAACACTCAAAGGACCCTCTTCAAATTGATGAAGAATGTGCGGTAGATGGTTCTATATAACACCAAAAAGTTTTCTTCTATTATTACAAGCTTGACATTATAACAATAGTGGAACCCTTTTTTGGTGCTGTATAGAACCATCTACAGCACATTCTTCATCAATGTGAAGAACCCTTACACCATGCAAAGAATTACTTAATCACACTTTTAAAAGAGATGGTTCTTCAAGTGTTCTTTAATAATGAAAATGGTTCTATATAGAACCATGAACACTCAAAGAACCTAAAGGGTTCTTTGCATGGTGAAAGAGTTCTTCAGATTGTTGATGAAATTGCTGTAGATAGTTCTATATAGAAGCCTTTTGAAAATGGTTCTGTATAGATCCAAAAACGTTCCTCTACTATTACAAGCTTGACACTGTAACCACAGCAGAACCCTTTTGGAATTTTTAAAAAGGTTCTGTAGAGAACCATCTACAACACATTCCTCATCAATCTGAAGAACCCTGTCACCTTTGGGTTCTTTGAGTGGTCGTGGTTCTATATAGAACTATTTTTTACTAAAGAACCTTTGAAGAACCATCTTTTTAAAGAGTGAACTATACAGAACCCTTCTTAAAGGTTTCTATGCTGAACCATTGAAGAACCATTTTTTAAGAGTGTAGGACAGGGTGCCAATCCATCGCTGGGCGCACACACACACACAATTTAGAGGCCCCAATCCACCTGACCTCGATGTATTTAGACTGTGAGACTCTGGAGGAAACCCACGCAGACACGGGGAGAACATGAAAACTTCACTCAGATGGGGACTTGAACCCAAGACCTCAGTGCTGAGAGGTGAACGTGCTAACCACCAAACCCCCATGATGCCCAAAATCTCAAATAAATCGAATATTCAGACTGGATAAAGAATTTACATGTAATCAATGTAAAATATACCAGTTTCCCTTTTTGAATTCAATTGATGATGCACTTGTAAATGGATTCTTTATCACTGTGTTTTCGTTTGCAGTCAAAAGAAGCACAAACGTTTTGTTGTTCACATACAACACAATAACAGTCACACTGCCAGAGGAACTCCCAGTACTTACTGTTGTGACGGTCTCCTGACCACGGGCACGGCTTCTGGGTCATAGTGAAAAGAGTGTCCGAAATATCCGACAGGAAACAGTCCAAGTCAAACATGTGCACCTCCTCTGGGGTCGTTTCGGGTTCGGGGTACATCGGATCAGACCATTTCTCCAGCCCCGTCCTGATGATAGGCTAGGGATGACAACCGTCCAATCAGAGAGTAGTTTGATACACATACTTAATCCAGTCAAAAGTTTGGACACACCTTCTGGACGTTCAGTGTTTTTTCATGATTTAAAAATGTTCTGCATTGTAGATTAACACTAAAGTCATCTAAACTATGAATAAATACATCTGTAATTATTTAGTATACAAACAAGTGTTAAACAAACCAGAATATGTTTTATATTTTACATTCTTCACAGTAGGCACCTCTTGCTTAGATGCAGCTTTCTTGGCATTTTCTCAGTCAGCTTTATGAGGTAGTCACCTGGAATGGCTTTCAGTTAATAGCTGTGTCTTGTCAAGAGTTCATGACTTGCATTTATTGCTTGTAAATGTGTCTGAGACTTAGAGTTTAGTGTTCTCCATCAAGTACACTGAAGCTACAGATGGAGAGTTTGTGCTCCTCTTTTGGTCCCTTAATATGACCAGACACTGTTGATAATGGATGATATACACAGTTTCAGTGTTATAATCCTGACATAACAATCCCAAACATGTAGAGCATGGACAGGGTGGCCTACGCAAAATAATTCAACATAAACAAATAAATGAGAATAACACTCTAGCATATGATGCAGGTAATCGAGATGTATATTGTTCAGTGTATAAGGTTACAGTATTTGGCTGATATCAATGGAACTCTTCTGCATATTTCTAGCTAATCTCTACCTGCCACATGCTGATCCACACAAACAGTAAATACAGTATCTTCCACAGTTCTGCGTAACAAAAACCCTGCTGCCTAAACATGCCCCATGACTTCTATTATAGCTGCATCATGAATCAACTGATCCATGGAGAATGGGCATTCGGCATAAATATGCCATCTAACAGGCTCAGTGTGGCTCAGCAGAGTGATTAAGGCCCTGAAACTATGATAAGAGGATAGTGGGTTCAAATCCCCGGCATGCTGCCTGCCATCAACAGCCAGAGAGAGCTAAATTGGGTGGGTAGATGGCACTCTCTCTCCATCACTACTAAGTAATGTCCACTGGCTCAGGTGTCTGTTAGCTGATGCAGCAGAGCTGGGGATGCTGCGCTTTCCTCAAGTGACGATGTTCCAGCAGCAGTTGGAAAAGAGGCAGAGCCTGACTTCACATGCATCAGAGGAAGCATGTGCTAGTCTTCACCCTCCTAAAGTCAGAGACATTACAAGTGATGGGGAGTAGCTAATGGGTGGGTTAACTGGCCAATCTGTCATCAGGAGGGAAATAAAAAAAAGCAATCTAATGCAATGATATTGATTAAATAGCAACATCAGTGTCATCATTTTTCTTCATTCAAATTTTGAAATAATGTTGGAACCCAGTATAGTAAATCGTATCAAATTGTAACATGAATTTCTCTTCATGCCTTTCATTTTCCAGCATAAACAAACTTCTGTACTACAAGTGGCTTACAAACTACAAGTACTTGAGCGAGTTTCAAGCAATAAATGTTAGGCCTGTTAGGCCTGAAGGACTGTGCTGAGAAACAACAAGCTAGAGAGTACATGCAAAGAAGTTCAGAAGTGTGATATACTCACAGTTGACTCCTCTGGATATTCCTACTGGTATATGTACTACTGCATATAATCACTGCAGCTTTATCCTCATCCCTCGCCCATGTAGACTGAAGCCCATCACTGGGCCCTGTATTTATAGGGGTGCCCGAAGTCAGCCGGAAGTGCCGGCGATTACGTCTCTCAGTCTACGTTGTTTTTCAGCCACATAAAAGGAGGCAAATTATAGTATTGGTCTGGTCTTCAGGTGAAATTAGGTTTGAGGGCACGTGTGTACAAATCTGTGTGCGTACTTGTGAGGCATTAACGAGAGCAGTTTAACAGAGATGTGTGAAAGACAGAAACCCCCCTGGCCTATGTCATTACGTTTTTCATTTCTTTCTGTGTGTTCCACCGATTCGCATTGGCGATGGATGGCCGCGGGCCCCTTTTGTTCCTGACCCACTTTTACCATTCACACTCACGTGCGGCGAAAGAAAGAGAAGAAGAAGGCATTGCCCGTCCTCGCTGGCACACTGACCACTGTACACAAATCAGTGTCAGAGCTTCTGTTTCACTGATCTCATCTCAAGTCCTGAACCACTGATGCAGATTTTGTCAAGATGTTCAACATCACACACGTGTTGCCACCAAGAGTCAAGCTCAATGTCAGAGTCAAAATCATGGATGGACAACTGATGTCACCTCACTAAAGCCTTAATGGAGAGACAAGTACGTTGGTGCTGTGAACCCATAGAATTTCTGCGTAAATTTGTTGTAAAACTTCTTCAGATTGTCACTAAACCCATTTATTTATTGAGCAAAATGATCTAATATTATATGTCTGTGAGTGACAAAAGTTATTTGAATTTTTAGCCCATTCCTCCTTAAACAGCTTCAGCTCTATTGCTTGGTTTCCTCCCATTAACTGCTCACTTCAGGTCCTTCCACAACATTTCTATTGGATTACGGTCAGAACTTTGACTAGACCATTCCAAAACATCAAAACGTTTTCTTCTCTAACCATTCTTTGGTAGAACAACCTTCTCTTGCTGCATGACCCACATTCTCTTGACATTCTCTTTAGTTCACAGACTGTCAATGACAATTTCCTTTGAGATTTGCTGGTATCATTTGGAATTAATTGTTGCATCAATGATGGCATGGTGGCCCAAATGCAGCAACACAAGCACAAACCATGATACTACCAACACCATATTTCACAGAAGTTTTTATGCTGGTATGCAGTGTTTTCCTTTCTCAAAACAAAAACGGTTCTCATTTAAACCAGAAAACTCTATTTTGGTCTCATCCATCCACAAAACTTTGTTCCAATAGCCTTGTGGCTTCTCCATTTAGCAAACTGCAGATGGACAACAATGTTCTCTCTGGGGAGCAGCAGATTTCACCTTGCAACCCTGCCATGCACACCATTATTGTTCAGTGTTCTCCTGATGGTGGACTCATGAACATTTGCCCTTTGGTTGCTTAGATGTTACCTACTTTGTGACTTAGTGGACTATTATATGCATTGCTCTTATAGTGATTTTTGAGGGTTGACCACTCCTGAGGAGAGTAATAATGGCTTTAATACTTTGTACACATATTTCTCCAACTCTTTAGAGATAGCTTTGCTGATAGCTTGCTTCTCCAAGCATTGCAGTCTGACATTGGGGTGATTTTTTTGGGTTGTCCACTATTGGAAAGATGGCAAATGTCTTGGATGTCTTCCACTTCTGATCCTTATCAGTGTAAAATGATAGACTTCAAAATGTTTGGAAATAGCCTTATAACCTTTCCCAGATTGATGGGCAGCAGCAATTGCTTCTCTAAGATCACTGCTGATGTCTTTCCTCCTTGGCATGTATTAACGCACACCTGAATGCTCCTGATCAGCTGCCCAAACTGCTCACACTTGCTGATGACCAATAAATCAAGGACAGTTTTATTTAAAAGCAGCTGGCTGCTATT
>BRDA01008178.1:0-2500 GCA_036984385.1 Crenuchus spilurus | reverse complement strand
TGACTCATTTGGCGACCATACAGGCTGCTGTGACGCAAGTGGAGTTTGTGTTTACGTTTTTTTTTTTTGTTTTTTGTGTGTGTGTGCCTTTTTTCACTTCTCTCTTCTTTTTCAAAGGATCACACACTCCAACTCTTTGGAAAGCTGAGCAAGGCAAAGTCTGAGAT
This sequence comes from Crenuchus spilurus, assembly GCA_036984385.1. Lineage (NCBI taxonomy): Eukaryota > Metazoa > Chordata > Actinopteri > Characiformes > Crenuchidae > Crenuchus > Crenuchus spilurus. The sequence goes on along the minus strand of BRDA01008178.1, from coordinate 2,333 downwards.
ATTAATAGCTCACCAGAGGACCACTGCAAATACGGGCCGTGCCGCTAACCTACTAAAGCAAATACAATACTATTAAGGTCAATGATCTGGAGAGCTCCTCATTCCAGCTTTACGAAGGGTCAGAAGAGACAGAAAGATGTGGATAGTGTGTGTGAGAAAGAGAGAGAGAGAGAGACTGTTTGCCCTCAAATGGCCTTCTGGACCTTAACCCTTTAACATTTTACTTAACCATTTGGTAGAGCACATTTCAGTCACTATATCTTATTGAATAACTTAACACAACCTAATTGTCACATCTCTACCAATCGGTAGACGTATGTTAGGCTAAAAAACATCCGCTAGAGGTCAGAAATGCAACATTTTCTTGCTAAATCAGCAGCTTTGTAGTCAGACCACAAATAATAAACTGGGTCAGATGCTGAGAAACCATTAGTGCTGTTACAGCACCACACAGACAAGTCTAGAGTTTACAAAGATTAGACAAAATTAGCATCTTATTGTTTTTGTTATTGTATTTGTTTATGTTCAGATTTTTAAAAGCCATCTCATTGTATGTTAAAAGTGCTTTAAAAATATAATAAAACGTTTATTTATAATATTATACATTTTATTATAAATAATTTTATTAATTATTTATTTATTTAGTAAATAAAAAATAATAAAAAGTAAAAAAAAAAAATTAACTTTCTTCTTTCTTGGTGAAGATGTTAAATGGTTAATATTAAGAGTATGCAGATTCTGATGTCATTTTTTTGTCTTTATATACCGCTGGGCTTAAAGACTATTTGAAACACACTTCCTCTGCTTTTTACTGGCCAAAGGTCTCAGTCCGGAAGCTCTGGCCGCTCAAATCAGATTTCAAAGTGTCTTTCATGTCACTATTAATGTGACAAACAGTGACAACATCAAACTCAGAGTGCGAGGATCTGTCCCCAGTTTCCAGGACCTGAAAAATTCTCCAGTCCACTGTCTGAAGGAAAGCAACCCTACACAAGCTTAAAACTAACCCAAAATCTATGATGTTTGTGCTATAATTACTTTTTTACTCTTAAACATTATTTTAATCTTAGTGTTTTCATTCATTTTCTACATAATTGTAAGCTTTTTAAGTAATTAAAATATAAAGCTTTTGCTCTAATCTGTATTTTAAGTTCATTGACTGAATCTTCTATAATAAAAGTCTATATAAGGCATCTCCAGCTCTATATTTTCTGTTGTGTTACTATAAGAGCTTTTTGCTCAGTGTACAATTTATACAGTCCAAAAACTGTGAACCTTGCAACCCTGAAGTCACATCACCAGCAGCTGTAGTTACTGCCACCTCCTTCTTTAGCAACCCAAGCAGATACACTTGTGATGTCTAGATGGCAAAATCTGATCTGATCACTTAGTAATAACAGTGTGAACAGTCATCTCAGCAGATCTGATTTGAGAAACTAATCCGATTTGCCTGCAGTGTGAACACAGAAAAACAGATCTCAGAACAGTAGCTGGAAGGCAACTTACCTTTTGAAGAACAGGCACAAGACCCTTGTGTTTCTAAAACAAAAAGAGAATAAAAACACTATATATTTACCTTCACTCTCACATGCAGACATGAAGCCAAAATGAAGTATTTTTGAAAGTTTTAGACATCAGAATTATTCTGAACACAAACAGCAATAGTTATTCACCACAATACATGTTTACTTATTGCAGTGCCCCCTAGATGTCTAATTATACCATTTTTATCTCAAAGTGTTGCTGAGCAGCGACAGATTTTGCAAATCAATGAGCCAACTAATGACTTATATCTGTAATAATAATAATAATAATAATAATAATAATAATAATAATAATAATAATACAAACCGGATTCCAAAAAAGTTGGGAAACTAAACAAATTGTGAATAAAAACTGAATGCAATGATGTGGAGATGGCAAATGTCAATATTTTATTTGTAATAGAACATAGATGACAGATCAAAAGTTTAATCTGAGTAAATGTAAAATTTTAAAGGAGAAATATGTTGATTAAAAATTTCACAGTGTCAACAAATCCCAAAAAAGTTGGGACAAGTACCAATAAGTGGCTGGAAAAAGGACATTGAGCATATAACGAACAGCTGGAAGACCAATTAACACTAGGTCAATTGACAACATGATTGGGTATAAAAAGAGCTTCTCAGTGTCTCTCTGAAGCTAAGATGGAAAGAGGATCACCAATTCCACCATTTTTGTGCAGAAAGATAGTGCAGCAATACCAGAATGGTGTTACCCAGCGTAAAAAGACTTTTAAGTTATCATCATCAACCGTGCATAACATCATCAAAAGATTCAGAGAATCTGGAACA
>BRDA01008177.1:0-23674 GCA_036984385.1 Crenuchus spilurus | reverse complement strand
TATATATAATGAGATTAGAATTTTAGACACACTTAAAGTACACTTTATCCAATTTAAATGTCTGAGACGTTTGTTTTGTGAAGCAGTGTTTAAATTAAAAGTGTATTTACTTCACATGCCTTTTTGCTTTAACAGTAGGATGTTGTCTTGAGTTCATAGGGTTTTAAAAATATATCTTGAGCTTCACTGTGTACACTCTGATTGGCTGTCTGAAGCACGGCATGAAAACACCCTAACACTGCATTTTTAGAGGCCCATTGCTATGCAGGATTGTAATGCTCTGATTGCTTCTACTAATAATATACTACAAGACTCAAGTTGACCGAATTAGGTTGACACGTTGATGCTTTGAAGGGGAACTCATGCTAGAAATTCAAAGAAGAAGAAAGAGGAGTGCTCTGCATAATTTGCAATTCGATCTATGTGTAATCATGTTGTAATCTTCTCATCATCAGGTCCACGGCACTAGTGTGTCATGGTTGTGCAAATCTTCATTATCATCATCATCATCATAATCATCATCATCATCATCACTCATTTGTACCGCACCCATCAACACCCATAATTATCATTAACAATTATAAATCAGCTTTCAGCAGTTTGTTATTCAGCCACAATGATTAATATCACTGAGTCTTATTATATGCAGTTTGATATTTACAGAAGCAGCAAATGCAAATAATAGCATTTACACCCCACTGAACCTTAGAGCACCTCTGCTTAAAGCAAATATCTCAAACTGCATTTCACAACAGATTTCAGAAAATAGCACATGCTATATTTGAAGCTGCACCCTTTTTTTTCCAGTTTCATTTATAGAAAAAGAAATGTGCAGAGATCTGCCTTAATTATGCTCTCACTCATGGATATGGTTTAGGATACAGTATGATGTACTGTGAACTATGCAAATGATTATACTGTAAGCTAACCACTATGAACAGACACTTCAGACAGCAGCAGGGCTCATAGAAGACTGATCTTAGATAAGAATCCTCCATATTTATGATGCTCATCATCACTAAAACTGATTCTAAGTCAGCACTTTCTTCTCTAAGATGGTGGAATCAGCATTCAGCTACAGTTTTTTGTTGCAGTCTGTAATGGGATTTTTATTATAAATTCCAGTAATAATAATAATAATAATAATAATAATAATAATAATAATAATAATAATAATGATGATGTTTATCAACACAATCTTGCCCAACTTTGTTAATTCAATTATTTGTTCATTCAGTTAATACTTTCTCTACTATGTGTGGTCATAGGGGCCCCTTTAAAGTAAGAGAACTCAAAAACAGAACCAACTGAGCAGTTTGTACTAAAAAAAAATGCTGTGTCCATTTTGGTTTTAGTGAAGATGACACCTAATCGAGATAAAATGTTCAATGAATTGTGATATTGATCTGAGGTCATATGGCATAGCACTAATACATTATCCCACTTATTATATGACTACTGACCATGAAATAAACCTCTCACAATATTTCATTTTAATGAATTTATTGCCATTTTGTGGCTTCTGCTAAGAAAAACTTTAAGTGAAAAGTGCACGATCATTGACCAAACTGCTTGCACACAGACAAATCTGACCTCCACATTTAATCCATTGAAGTGAAACACACACACACACACACGCACGCGCACACAAGACTGTCAAAATCTGTCTGCAACTGGGTCCTGGACTTCCTGACTGCAAGACCGCAGTCTGTCCGAATCGACCCAGACACCTCCAGCTCGATCACACTGAGCACTGGAGCCCCCCCAGGGCTGCATGCTCAGTCCACTGCTGTTTACCCTACTGACCCATGATTGTGCAGAAATGCACAGCTCCAATCATATCAAGTTAGCAGATGCCAAAATTGTGGTGGTTCTCATCAGTGCAAACAATGAGTCAGCTTACAGAGAGGAGGTGAAATGATTAACAAAATGGTGCAAAGTCAACAACCTGTCTCTGAATGTTGACAAAAACCAAGGAGATGGTTCTTGGCTTTTATTAAATCATGAAGATACCACTCTCCACTGAACACTCAATCAATCAGTCAATTAAAATGTATTTATATAGTGCCTTTTACAACTGACATTCTCACAAAGCAGTTTTACATCATTAGTATTAGAAACAGATAATTAGAATAAAGAAAAAAAATCCATTGCAAACAAGCCAAAGGTGACAGTAGCAAGGAAATACTTCTTTGATGCTGGAGGAAGAAACCTTGGGAGGAACCAAGACTCGCAAAGGGGACCCATCTTCTGATCAGACTACTGAATATACCGTATCATCTCCATAACATTGATGGCTCCCCTGTGAAGATTGTCAGGAGCACCAAATTCCTTGGTGCTCACCTGGTCCCTGCACACCAGCTCCACATGTAACAAAATGTGGGAGACCCATCACATGGTCTCTTCAGTCTACTACCTTCTGGAAGAAAGTATCACAGCATTCAGACCCACACTGCTAGACTGCTAACAGTTTCATCCCACATGCTGTCAGACTCCTTAACATAAACAATATGTATCTCAAAAACTAAATACCACTGCGGACTCCATATACTGTCCCACTCATTTGCACATTACAACATTTGCACATCTGCACAATCCACACATTTACATTCTGCACAACACACAAACACTGTAGCCTGGAAACTTCACCAAATCACCCAATACTATATAGCTACAGAATATGTTACATTTGTTCTGGCTAGTAATAGTGTCTCAAATTAGTCAGCAGGCTTGTACTACAGTATAGGTCCTGTACAACTGCATGTTTATTGTATGTACCTGTTCTGTGTTGTACATGATCCTGTTGAACGTCGTTTCATTTTGATGGTGTACTGTACCGTATATAATTGAAATGACAAATAAAACAAAAACAAGTGGTGGGCAGGGAGCAGTTGGGGGTTAGGTACTTTGCTCAAGGACATTTCAGTTACAGTATGTCCTGCAAGAGGATTGAACTGACAACCTTCTGGTCATAAGACTGGATCCCTAACCACCAGGTCACAGCTGCCCATAAGTGTAAAGTGTAAATCTACCTGCAGTGAAAACGCAACTTGTGAGACCAATAAGACCTGAGGTTTGAGTGGTTTGAGAGGAGTTTTTACTTTGTATCTGTACAGAAATAGCTGCTATTTAGGTGACTCTTGAGTTCTCCCAGAAGACTCTATAAAGAGTATTTTGTTAAAACTCACATTATTAGATTGGAATAATGAGTATGCATAATGAGTAGGCCACGTACATAAATCTTGGTCTCTCAACAAGTGATTTTTCAGAGGTCCAGCCAGAGTAAGAAAGAGAGATGGCAAGATCAGAGCCTACCCCCCGTACATCAGGATCGAGGCCAGGCTGGTCATGAAGGTGAATGATGTGGGAACGTCAGTGTCTCAATGTGGCAAAACAAAAGTATTTTATATAATGTTATGATGTGAATGAATGACAGCAGTATTGGAGTCATCCGGCATATCTTCAGCAGAAGCTCACATTTCTAAAATGCAATGTTAGCCTCGCAACTCCAGTTCTAAAATAAAGAAGCATCATTTCGAGATGAGTGAAAAATAGTGTAAAAATTAATGACATCTGGCATAAAATCTGATTAAATGTCCAGAAATCCATATTTGAGATTTCTGTCTGAACAGGACAACAGAGTTTTAATGTACTTTAAGCCTAGTCTCAAGTTTACCAACAGAAACCAAAAGCCTGGAGCCTCTTTAAAGAGTCTGGAGACTCACTTGTTAGAAATGGATACAATTCATTCCTATGATTGATTTAAAAGCGATTTGTCACAGCAGCATGACAACTTAAATAGCCTCCAAATTCTCTCAGCAGTAAGGCTGGTTAATGTGAGGAACTCTTTCTTTCACAGTCAAATTCCCATGTGAATCTGCAATTATTGCACTGCCTCTCGGAGAAGTGATCTTATTCAGGCAAAATATCATAAAATGATGACACTTCCCATGTAATCTAAGGGCAAGTACTGCTCCTATCAAAGGCTTCACCCGTCAGGCTCTCGGAAAACTGCACACCACATCATTCTTACAGATTAGGACCCAAACTAATGATCCCACATTAGCATAACCTGGACCAGTGACAGACCCACAGCAAATCCCTAAAGGTTTGTGCAAGTTCCAGTGAATTTGACATGGCGATTTAAGGTGTATAATTTGTCATTTTTTTGATTTGTCGAAGCGCAGAAGGGTACAGTATAAAAACGAAGGGAAAAATTAAATGTGTAGTTAAATTTAGTGGAGAAATGTACATTAACTGGGATACATGCAGTTTTAAAGAGCACCTCTCCAAGGAGAAAAAACTAGGATTTTTTTTCCAGTCCCAGTGTGGAAACCCTTTAACAGAGATACATCAAGTCAGCATTCTACACCTTCATCCTAGTAATGGCTTTTATTTCTTTTCTTCTGAATGGATGGAAAATGGGCTGAAATGCCAGAGCAGAGAACCACATTTAAAGGAAAGTTCTACTGATATTATAGTTGTATAGTATCTGTTCATCAGTATGGTATCATGAATATAAAAAACATCATTATAAGCTAACAGTACTATACGCTATTTTTTCCTGAAAAAGTGTGTTCATATTAGTGTCTGATTGTATAAGAACACAGATATTGAAGATGTATGGCACATCAAAGCTGCTGGTATTAATGGTGTGATTATTCACAAAGGAATCAACAAGATTCCTACTGGAATGAATATTCACACAAGTATCAATTGAATTGATATTGTTATGAAAGTGTACAATGATATCAACATAATTCACACATCAGTGAATTTGCAAACTAATATTAACAGAATAAATATATATGGGTGTGAATATGAACAGTGGTATGAACAAGATTCACATTGGAAGGAATATAAAAACTGGTATCGGCACAATTCATACTGGTATAAAATCACAGGTATCAACTGAATTCATTTTGGTATGAAAATGCATAATTCTCCAATTAATAAGTGCACTAGAATCAACATAATTCATATTGGTGTATATAAGTACAGTGGTATCAAATAAGATTCAGACTGGAATTGCATCATGGTAACAAGGTTCATACAGATAAAAATCAAATTCCCACTGGTATGAGTATACACCCTGGTATCAACTCCATTCATACTCTGGGAAGTAGGTTGGAAGACCAATTCTTTACAATTCTTTCAAGTAAGAACCCTTACTCTCTAACATTCAGTATAAACACTTGAGTACTTCAAGGACATCCAGGACAGTCCTTTTTGGAATTACAGAGAGAGAGAGAGAGAGAGAGAGAGAACATCTCTTAACAGATACCCTGTGAAAATGTCAAAATGTCCAACAACACAGGAGCCAATCTCATTTCACGGTCACATCCATTGACCAATATTCATTTTGTTTTATCATGCCCTTATTAAGCTAATCTCTGCCCTGAGAAAGGGGAAGAGCATTTTTGTAAGGCATGCTAATGTTTAGCGTTAGCTAAACTAATTTAGTCAGTTCATTAGCCAGCATTTGCAGGCATCTCTGAAGTTCAATTACACGTTTACGGGCAGTGGAGAAGCATGAAGCACACAAACCAGTGAGAGGTGGAAATGCTTTAATGAGCATGAAATGTGTATTTTTGATGAGTTTTTATATTTGTCTGATTGGCAATTTGCAACAGTGTGCACTAGGCACCTGCAATGGTAGCACAACATGCAAGGCTGTCAAAGCTAAATTGCTGAGGTATGTACAGTGTGTTTTTTGACACATTTGGGAAAATAAGTTTGCCAATATTATATTGGATTTTTTAGTTTATTAGTTATTAAATTTTTATTGTTTTTTTTTTCATTTCAGCTTTGTTGTAGTTACAGAAAAGCATGCATTTTTAGGCTTTGGGCTATCACTGTTTATACACAAATTACTGAGTAAGTAATTAGATATAGGCCTGTCACAATCTCAAAACTCAGATATTATTTAAATAGGAAATTAGTTTTTTTTTTATTCTGGGAATCAGATATTTGTGTTTGGCTAAACATAGTATAGGAGTCACAACAGGTTTATATGTAGTTTCATTTTTGTATATACTTCAATTTCACTTTAGACGATTAGAGGGAAAGCTGCACTAGTTGATCGCAAAGGATTACATAATAGAAGCTATCTTGTGGTTGCAAGAACATACAGTTCTTACAGTAATTCGGCCACTAAATGGTAGCACATAATACTGTAATGTTGGTCCACTTTGGGTCAGACTATTTTGCTTTTTGTTATTTACAGTTTTTAACAATGAAACGCAATTGGCAAAAAGAAATTTGGTCTAATTGGGACTTGAATAATCCACTTTGAGCCTCTAACTGATACAATACAAGATATAATGACTAATTGCAACACTTTACATACCACCAGTTTGGTTCATTTCACAGACATCATCCCATCCATCCCCGTCATCACACAATGCTGTTTTTATATTGAGTAATTGTGATAGCACTAGTTGAGATGTATGTATGTTATTATTCTGGCATATTACTCACTACAGCTGTAGTCCCATTTATCATCACATTATGAATCATCATTTTCTGAACTGAATCTGTACATACATTATGGCTATCAGATATTAACTGCTGGAAGTCAGGAAGTGACAGAATAGATGACTGCACTGACTGTTGATTGAATATAATTCACATGTTCCGCATTACATCATAATTTATTCCAGCTCCTTTTGCCAATGTAGTTATGGACAGTCTTTTTCCAGAGCATATTTTGAACTGTCTTTTGTTTGGGTCTTCATGCTTCTTAATATCTTCTTCATAATTCCTGATAGTATCCATTCATCTTGTTGTTGGCCACCCTCTTCCTTTTTTACCTCCAACTGACCCCTAACTATATTTTCAAGTGAACTGGTTCTTCTCAGAACATGAAATAACAGTGCTTTAGTTTGGTTATCTGATCTTCCAGTGAAAGGTTGAGGTTTGATTTGGTCGAGGATCCATTTATTTGCCCAGTATTCTCTTAAAAGTCTTTTCCAACACCAAAGTTCAATGGCATCAATATTCTTGCTGTCCTGCTTTTTCATTGTCCAGGTTGCACATCCATAGAAGACCATAGTCTAGATGATTGTGACCTTTGTTTGAAGAGACAAATTGTTGCATTTGAAGATCTTCTCCAGTTCCTTCATCTTTCTTCTACTAGTCTGTGTCATATGTCCTGACTTCTGGATCCATTTTTGTTAATGATTGATCCAAGTCAAGATTCCATCATTGTTTCCATCAATGGTAAAGTTAGTTTTGTCATGACTTTTGTCTTCATATTGAGCTGAAGTCCAATCTTTTCATGTTACCTTTCCTCTCGTCAGGTCTTCCTGATGTTCTTCTATGAGTGTTGTAACATCTGTCTATTAAAGGTTATAATTTATATTATATTATATACCTTAATAAAACCTCTTAAAATGAAACACATAACTCTGCATGAACAGTTCTCTACTAGCAGCACACACCGGCAACCAACACTGCAGCAAACGCTAGCTAGACATGAAAAAATGTCCTAGGTCTGTGAAAATAACAGAAGCTCCTAGCCAGTATATTGTTCTTGATGATCAGCCATTATCAGTTATTAATGGCGAGGGAATTTGACGCATTCTTAATGTATAAAATTCCCAGTCATAATCATGTAACAGAAACGGTCTTACGAAAGATGCTCGCTGCATGATATTAAAACTCTATGCTTTACTATGGACATTTGGAGCAGCAATGTCTGTACACTGTCTCTCATTAGTTTAATGCACAGTGGATAGACATAGTAGTAGTAGTAGTAAAAATATTTAGAAATGAGTTTGAGTTAAATGGCAGCTTGGAGGCCTTGTGTTCAAGTCGCCATCTGAGTGGAGTTTCCTTGTTCTCCACGTGTCTGTGTGGGGTTCCTCCGGGATCTCTGGTTTCCAGCCACAGTCCAAAAATATGGAGGTTAGGTAAATTAGGTACTCTAAATTGTCTGTGTGTGTGTGTGTGTGCACCTTGCAATGGATTGGTGTCCTGTTCTGGGCTTGGCTAGGATAATGCCCTGCCCTGTGCCCGGTGAATTGTTTGGAGACACATCGTGACCCCGATCAGCATTAAGCTGATAAGATAATGGATGGAGTTTTGTTTTAACGTGTGATACATGTTTATGTAAATTAATCTAAACTAAACAGTAAATGATTAAATAAAATTTGATTCAATGTTCCATGTTATTACATCCGTTTCAGTCCAAGAATTGAACCAAAGAGACAAATTAACAATTGTACAATAACAGCTACAGTACACTGCTCCTGGTTTATTTATTCTAAATAGATATTGGTATCAGCAAAAATATATGTTCTTATACTCGGTTGGAAAAAAATGGTATTGATGCATCCCTACATTTTCTATTCATCAAGAGTGAACCAAATAGATATAATACTTTTGTTTCTGGCAACTACATCTGATCCAGTTCTAGTACATCATTACATGTAGTTGAATTAAAAATACTGGTTGTGTGTAATCTTCAGGTCAAACCAAAGCTGCTATCAGGAGTTGTGTGTCTGGAATAAAGTTACCCAGTTAAAATGTTAAAATGGCAGAACATTTAGAATGATGTCAGTTGAGAGTTCATCATATATCATGTACATGATCAGTCTCAGAGTAATATAGAATGTTCCAGTGCATGTGAATGTGGTTATTAGCAGTACGTGAGCTGCTTTTAGCTAGCACTTTAAAAGATAGCACTGTGTTTCCAGACCCGAGCCAGGCCTGATGTTATTTGTGCAGGCAAGAAGTCATATTAGGTAAGTTTACGGCACTTTGACTGTCATGTCCCAAAGCTACTGCAGCTAAGCTCTCTAATGTACCATCTGGCTTCTCTGCTGTCTCTCTCTCTCTTTCTCTTTCTCACTCACTCTCTCTCTCTCTCATCATATTACTTATCATATCCCCACAAGAATTCCAGCTTCACCACATCAGGAGCTCTAATAGATGTTATTTTTCTTACCAATATTTTATTTATTTTGAATTTCTCTCAATTTTCTCAGCAGCTGCTCTTTATTAGGCTGCCTTTGTGGATGAAGGCTAATCACTAGAATGTTTTAAAACCAGATTGCTGGTTATGAGGCATATAGGACTGTAATAAACTTAAAATATTTTATGTGAAATATAATTGAAATCATTTTATTTAATCAGCAGTGATTAGTTTGTACAGTGACGAGGAACTTAATGGACCTAATGTACGTGTCTGTGTTCACAGCCTTATGGAAAAGATGGTATAAACCTGGTTAAACTCATTGCTTTATTGACTTAAAATGAAAAACGTAGCCTGTGCAAAAGTTATGGCAGCTGTAAATAGAAACTGTCATAAAAGATGCAGAAATATATAATATTTCATAAACAACACTTAATAAACACTATTAATCACTACAGTATCAGATATTAGTCCATATACAACCTCAATAAACAATATTAATCACTAGAATAGGAGATATTAGTCCATAAACAACTTCAATAAACACTATTAATTACTGCACTAAGATGATAATGTTAAAATATTTACATTTCCTGTAGAGTTATCTAAGACTAAATTGTTCTTCAATGATAAAGTGTGTGTAGTTTAATGTAATAAACATTTATTCAAAGTAATTATGGCACGCTTATGGTGGTCTAATCATTATGGAATATACACACAATATAAAGGGAAACTGCTCTGAAAAAAAAAAAATATATATATATATATATATTTTCTTAGCATTTAGTGTGTTCAGCAGAGAATTTGACACTGGTGTAAACAGATTGATTGATTGATTGATTCATCATTAAATGGAACAGGAAGAGGATGCATCCATTTCCCCCCTAATGAGAACTCACTGTCTGTTATTTGACAGATACAGCTGGTTTACTGAATGCTGCTAAAAACCCCATTCGGTCTATCCACATAACACTGAGTTTACAGATTAATGTGCTACACCACTAAGCTGGACTGGACATGACAACAGATTAGCCACCATTCTAATGTTAGCCAGATTACATAACAATAAAAAACATCCTTACCTGGCCTTTCATATGCACGTCAGATAAATATAATTTTAAGTGATGAAAATGGTTTTTTTTTAAAGAACTGTGTTGAAGACATCCCACTCAGAACTAATTTCAGGAAGGTAGCATCATATTAATAACTAGAGTACATATATATTAGTACATATATAATTTCTATAAACACTATTAATAACTAGAATGGGAAATATTAGTCCATAAACAACCTCAATAAACACTATTAATCACTAGAATCTGATATATTAGTCCATAAACAACCTCAATAAAGAGTATATATCACTAGGAGATATTAGTCCATAAACAATCTCAATAAACACTATTAGTCACTAGAGTAGGCGATATTAGTCCATAAACAACCTCAGTAAACAGTATATATCACTAGAACAGGAGATATTAGTCCATAAACAACCTCAGTAAACACTATTAGTCACTAGAATAGGAGATATTAGTCCATAAACAACCTCAGTAAACAGTATATATCACTAGAATAGGAGATATTAGTCCATAAACAACCTCAGTAAACAGTATATATCACTAGACTAGGAGATATTAGGCCATATACAACCTCGATAAACACAATCATACATTAGAATAGGAGATATTAGTCCATAAAAAACCTAAGTAAACAGAATAGTATGTATTTGTCAATAAAATGAAAAAAAAAGTTACCTTGTTTAGCATTAGTGAATACAGCACACAGCTGCACTAAAGCTTATAAACTCACTGTCAACAGCTTGTGGGAGACACCAAAACTCAGCTATGAAGTGGTGACACTGTCCTGCCTCACCCTTCTACCGTAGAAAATTGAGCAACTGGTGGAGCAGCTTTTGTGGGTTTTATCATAGACTCCAAATCACTAGAAAAGGAAATTATTTTAATCTGAAATAAGTAAATAAGTATGTGTTCTGAAATGTTCAATCAAATGGATAACCCAAAATTTTCTGAGTGGTAGTGTATGTTTCTACAGTTTATGTAATTCATATTTCAGGCAGTCGTCAATTGATTTTAATAAATGCCTTAATTTAAAAGTTACTCATCTGTCAGAAGTGGGCAGTGAAGTGTTTGTGTCAATCTGGCTCTGAAAATAGCCAAATTTAAGTGAAACTTTGAAAATGATCAAAACCTGCACGCCTTCTTCAATTTGTATTCCAATGGTGACGTGTTTCATGGTCTGTGTAGGTTTTAAGCAGCGTTCATGATGTTTTGCTTGTCTTTGGGTTACAGCTGATTGGTGTGAAGGATGCCTTACCCTTGGTTTTGCTTATGCAGTTCTCTGTTTAGGATGGAGAGCCGAATGGTGGTGTTACAAATGTGTTGTTGTGCTCACATGGCATCACTGCATGTTCAATAACGGTGGCGGGGAACAGCAAGATTGGCAACTCTCGCTGTAGCCGTGGAAGACACATCAAAGAACCAGCCAATAAACATCACACAAAGACTCCACATTCGCCTCGGGCAGCACTCCTGAAATGTTTTTTTTCTTTTTTCTCTTTTTTTTGTAATGACTCTTATTTCACACTTCACGTTTTGCCTCAGTGTGAGCACATCGTCTTGGAATATCTATATATGCAGTAGCGTGTATATGAAATCAGATCAGCAGTAGAGCTTATGGAAAAAGATAAGCATGTTTAGTGGCAGTCACATGAGTTCTGAGCAGTAAAGAGCACATGGTGGGGGAGAACAAGTATGAGCTCAGATTGCTTCAAAACAACATTTTATCGACGGTGCTAAAAGAGAGCATTTTAGATGCTACAAAAATTTCCACTTTATTCTCCAAGATCATAATTGTGGGGTTACTTTGGCACAGATTCTAACTAGTCTCCTCTTCATTACATCCATCCATGCATCTTCTTATCCTGGTCAGGGTTGTCATGAGTCCCCCTTCCCTTTCATTTAGCGCTGGGCAGGGCATTTCACTACTTTAACCTTAGCTAGGATAGGGTGCCAATCCATCCGGGCACACTCACAGAGACATGCACACTCACTCAGGACAATTTAGAGTAACCAGTTCACCTGACCTCCATGCCTCCATGTTTTGGACCTACAGACCCAAAGAGAACATGGAAAACACCCAAATGCGAACTTGAGCTCAAGATTTGATCTCTGAGAACCGAGCAAGCTAACCACCAAACCATTCTGCTGCCCTAGTCTTCTCTTCATTACAGCATTTGCTAAATTATGATTAACAAATTAATACAAGTGTTTCATATCATTTGAATTGTGCTATGCTCCACCTACAATTGTGTTCTTCTGTGGCTCCACCCACAAGTGTTATTTTGTGGCTCCACCCACAAATATTTTTTGTTTTTGTTTTAATGCTGTAAAATCCCCATTCAACCTAATGAGAACCTGCAGAGCACAACTTTATTTTAAAGTCAAAGTAAGAAACACTGTGGTGTTCTAATAAATGATAATAATACAGACTTATGGGTTCACTTCGCTGAATGTAAAAGCTTACCAGCATTCATGACCAACCTAGAAAGAAGTTAAAGAACACACTTGTGGGTGGAGCATAAATAGGTCATCTTTGTAGAAAAGTTGGTTTGGTCCCACATAGTGTAATTTTGTTTGAAGATTAACTGACCTGTCTACTGTGTATGTCCGTTTCTGCAGAGCTTCCCAGCAGTCCAGGTGGGCAGTTCACCTTTCGCCCATTGCCCCCACCTCCCCCACCCCCTCACGCCTGCACCTGTGCCCGTCCCGCGCCGTACGCTCCTGTCACGCTCCAAAGGAACACCCTGCCCATCCGCAGCCAGGCCAGCCAGGCTTCTGAAGCCAGCATTGGACAACCAGACAGCGGCCAGCTGCACAACAACTGGGTCCTCAACAGCAACATACCACTGGAGACCAGGTCAGTTCAGGGGTTAATATGTTTGATTGAAAAGGTGGCGTACATTATAGGGTGGTTACTAAACCAAATCCACAACTTTCCACCTCAAGCTTTAGGTACTGTCTGTTTCCCGTCATGTAACAGGGTAGAGCAAGCCCTGATTGATCATCTACAACAACATAACACTAATAGTGTTTATAGGCACACAATAGCTGGAGTGTGTAGTCAGTCTGAAGGTTGTAACACAACAAAAGTAGTTTATTCTTGATATTTACTGAACGTTGAAAACTTGACATTTTTTTTGCTGTCCTCTGTTTGATTTTTACTAATTCTCCTCCGCAATGGTAACTCACTCGACCAATCAGTCCCAGATGTTTCTGCTTTTGGCAACAACCTAGATAGCCAATAAGCTGACTGTATCTCAGCATCCTGTAGTTTTAGACACACATCATAAAAATGATAAACTCTACTTTGGATGCATTTTCTTAGCTCAGATGCTTAGACAATATTTGCTGTGTCTACAGGTTCCCTGTAGTTCCTCTGCTTTGTTAAATGTGGCTTTAGCATCTCTAACAGCAATTTAAACTTAGTTACCAACATTCTAACACATCCACCAAGCCTTGTTATAAACTTTAGCTGTTGAATAACTTTTTATGTTCGTTTTGTTTTTATAAAATAACAACGTTTGCATTTTTCAGTGAGGAGCAAAAGGAAATCTTACTGAAGACTATTCTTTGCTATTTTTACAGGATATTTACTAGAGTTGCTTAAAAGTTTGGTGCATATATAGTGCAGTTCAGTCCAGTGTAGTCTGTGTCAGATGTATCACTATTTGAAAATATCTGTGTTCATTTTCTGCTTCTAATGAATTATATGATCTAATATAATGATCTGTTTCTGACCAAATATTAAATTAGTTCCCCTCTACCAAAGTGTGTTTTTGGGACTTTTGTTTTAATGCATCAAATGTGGTGGTGATTCTCCCAAAAAAGACACAATACTCCCTGTATGAGTTAACATCTGGAACTATCTCTAATAGCCTGGCTAATTAGTCTCTCAAAGGCACAGTATGTAGTTTCCAGCGACATCTAGTGGTTTAGTTTCCATATTGCAACCAACTGAAAACTATTTCCACAGCCCTCCCCCCTTCCAAACATGAAGAAGTCTCTACGGTGGCCATAAGGTGTCAAATCTTTGATACTCCCGAACGCTATGTCTAATAGCAGCTTTAGAGCTAGTGATATGTCAAGTGGTAAGATTAATTTTAATTAGAAATTTAGGAAATGTAATATGTAAAATTATCATAGCTACAATGCAGACTAAACATATTTTCTGCACTTCAGTAGTGCTATTGTAAACGTTAGCTGTTTTCTGTACAAAAGACAAGATAATGTAACAAAGTAAACACATCAAACTTTTTTTTTTTCATGGCAAGACGGTGGCGTGCAGTTGCGCAGCGGCCTCTCACGCTCCTAGCACACCCAGTTTTAGTAGTTTTTATGTCGGTTTATATCGGTTCTGATCCTGAATTAATTCGCCCTCGGCGGTTGAGTTACAGTCGAATCTAACTCATTCAGATAAGAGACAGTTTAGCCACAGAAGCAGTAACTTCTATAATAACATTCGGGCTGAGCTGGGCAGACTACGGCTTCTCCGGACACCGGCCCGCTGGAGTGGAACACAGGCCGGGAGGAGGAGACGAGAATGTCGGCAGAAGTGGGGCGGCGTGCTAGCCAGGCTAATGCTAATCGTCCCCTGATTCCATGTATTTTCCTCTCCAATGTCCGCTCTCTAGACAACAAGCTGGACCTCCTGCGGCTAAGGATGAATGTTTCTGAGGAGATGAGAAACTGCGTGGTGATTTGTCTCACAGAAACATGGCTGAACCAGAGCCAGGGGCGGACTTAGAACTTCTGGGGCCCCAAGCAATGTCATGTCTGGGGGCCCTGATCAAACAGATTATTTTTTTATGGTTATGGTGCAGTACAGGCTTAACCATGAATTAAATTATTATTGATTATTAATAAATATTAATTATTATACATACATTTAAACATTATTTGTAATATTTTATTAGGAATTACTAGTTAATATTAATAATATACTAATAATAACTATAAAAACATTATTATTATTATTATTATTATTATTATTATTATTATTATTATTAATAATAATAATTATTATTATTATTATTATTATAATAATAAAATAAAATAATATGAATAAATTAAATATTAATTATTAAATATGAATAAACAGTTAAAATCATGTAATATAAAATTATCACCCAATGCTGTGTTACAATACTATTCAACTTATCAGTAATCAACTTCACTCCAATTCATTAACACCAATGTTACACTTATATTTGGACTGTATGGTCAATAGACCTCATTTACACAGAATTATACCTCATTTTTGAGTAAAAATAAGCAGAAATTCTGAATTATTTTGATAATAGTTACACTTAGAGGCACGTAAATGGATGGCTTATCAGACACTGGTAGACGCGCATGGACGGAGAGAGAGAGAGAGACAGAGAGAGACAGAGAGAGAGAGAGAGAGACAGAGACAGAGACAGACAGAGAGACAGACAGAGATAGAGAGTGAGAGAGAGATGAAAACGACCTACAGGCCAAATCTAAACCGCGACCCTGATGAGGATTAAGCAGGTGTGATGGATGGATGGATGGTTTGAAAGTCCAGACGCTGACGGAGTGTCCGCCAATCACACGTTAGCAAGAACAGAGGCAGGAGCTTGTGAGCGGTCTAAAGAGAAACAGGGTTCCGACTGAGTGGCTGTTTTTTTGCTGGGTCCTAGTGCTCAACAAGTCTCTTTTTAATAAAGTATAACACTGTTTTTCGACGGAAAAATCAGCAGAGGTCTTTTTTTCCAACCTCTTTTGGCCAGCAGGGGGCCCCCTGATCTCCGGGGCCCCAAGCAATTGCGTGGTTTGCGTGTTGACCTTCCAGCTCGCCGGCCGGCAGCTCTACCGAGCGGACCGTAACCAGCAGTCCAGGAAAACCAGAGGGGGTGGCTTAATAATCTACGGCAGTGAAGGTTGGTGTACAAACTGTGTGTTGGTAAACAGCCACTGCTCTGAGGCGAGCATAAGAATCTTGACGAGCATTGGAATATTCCGCCATCTTAACAAATAAACCAAAAAACCTTTATTCTTGCTTCTTCTCCATGTATTTCTTCTTATTGAGGTTTTTTTGAGGTATATGTGTATTTCTTCTTCTTCTCCTGTTTTATGTCAGCCAACAGTAAAATCTACAGCGCCATCAAATTTGAATGGCCAATTCGGTTTTTGTCAACACAAACGGTTTTTCAGTTTGCTATCCTCTTGTTTGTCCTTTTCGAACTACTGTAGAAACATGGCGATGCAACATGGCGGCCTCAGTTGGTGTTCGACCCGCGACCAATGTAGATATAAACAGCTTATTCTAAGGTAAAATAATCAAACGACTTCTTAGTTTATAATTATTAGATGTGTTTTTAATCATTTTTATTAGTGATTATCTTAAATTCTGCTAAAAGATAACCCAAAATATTACATACTGTGCCTTTAAGCAAGATAAGATTAGACTAAGACCTTAGTCAGACTATGCTATAAATGTACTGTTTACATGATTAGGCCTTAAGGACTAGTCACACTGGGATTTTGTCTGAATTTTTATGAGTGAAATTACATTCATGTCAATGAGATTGACCATAAAAGGTGAATTTTGTGTGGCTCATTTCTAGGTCAATACATTTACATTTGAGGCATTTAGCAGACACTTTTATCCAAAGCGATTTACAATTGGGAGTTAGGTGCCTTGCTCAAGGGCACTTTGGTCGTGACCTGCCTGGGGATCGAACCAGCGACCTTCAGGTCACCAGACCAGATCCTTAACCACTAGGCCACAGCTGCCCCCAATACATTGTACATTTTACGAGTTTAACTTTGGTGACCATTCCTGACCAATAGCACTGTTTCCCTGGCTATGATGTACTCTGTACCGCCTCTGCTCTGTCTGAGCCAACATGGAGGAATCACTTATTGTTGTTGTTTCAAAATAGGAGATATTTCACAACTCTTTTGGTGCATATTACAAAACACATCACAAGCCTGAGGCAGCGTGCTACATGCTGGAGGTTATTAGATGGTAATTATTTTCTAGGGTTTTTAGTAGTTTTTATACCAGTGCTCTTCAGATGTTAAACTGGAGTGGAGGATTGTTTATATTGCTGAATTCTGGGCTCACTTGTAGCCACGCCTATTTCCCCAGGCAACTTGAAATGCAAAATTCCAGTGTGATTATGGATTTAGAATAACAGTCCTAGACTGGAATCAAACCCCTGCTCTTCATGTAAAAATGGTCAGTGTGTGATATCTTCTCATGTATTAGTAGCAGTCTTTCTCTTCTGCTTTTATTTTCTTCGCTGTACCTTCTTTTGTGGGATTTTGTTTTTATGAAGCCTTAATATTTGGTTGCTAATGCCCCGTATAAGTCAGATTGTTGTTGTAAAAGTATCCTGATGGGATGACTTGCGGAGTAATTGAAGCTTATAATAGGTAATATTTTTTCATATGATAATAATTGTAGCTACAGAGGGCTAGGATGGTGATATTCATTGCCTGGTGCATGCCATCTGGGCTCCTTTTATTTGCATGAACATCTGTGGTCCCGCAAAAAGACTTTGTCAGATTTGTAACTTCCATTTCAACTTTTATCCCCCTTCAACTGTGCCAACTGCCGGAGCTCCTGTGCAGTGAACGATTTCCTTAAAGCACGTTATAAACAGCCGCCATGTCAGTAATGACTGTGCAAAGCGACTCTGTCTCTTTCCGTGTGCAGTATGTAGAAATCTGTCTCTGAGAGGATACAGCAAGACAAATATTCTGTTTGCATTTTTAATGAAGACTTGGTAACAGCTGAATTCATACATTAAATGACTTGGGATGAGATTGGCACGCAGCCAGCCATGAAGAAAGGTTTTTAATAAGATATGAATCTGCCTGTAATTAGATCTTCTGCTCGCATTCAGGAAAAAAAGAGAGAAAGAGAGAGAGGGGATAGACACAGTGACTATTTAAATTAATGATTGGTTAAATATAAATATCTGAAAGGGGTCACAAGTCAAGTCTAATTGCGTGGCTTTATGTCTGACCACACTCACCGTACACACTGTTTGGCCTTCTCACATTAATGCATTTCAGGAGCTTTATGCTAATTTTTAGCTCCAGTTCACATCATCCTGCTCACCTTCTGTCTCAACTTCTACAGGGAGATTTAACACACACACACACACACACACACACACACACATATATACACACACACACACACACACACATAGTTGATATATATATCAACTTATATAAGTACAGCAAATCATTGCAAAAGCTTTTTTAAGAGCCCTTTAAATGATCAGAAAATGAAAATGTGTTTTCTGATTTGTAATATAAATCATACATTAAGGTCCTAACAAATTAATGAGAAATGTTTCGTAATTTTACAGACCCAATATCTTAAATGTTTTACATTTCACAGATTTAAGACTGTGTTATATTTCACAGTGGTTATTAAATACAATTAAATAAAAATAATTAAAAAAATAACACAATATCATTGTATAAAATGTGCATTATGAGTGCAGTCTTGAACTTTACAAACATCATTCTCAAAGTTTAATTTATATAGAGCCCCTTTCTCCAACCTAACGCACTTTACACAGAGAGAGTGAGGTTGGGGGTGGGGGGGGTCCTCCCAGTCCATGCTCTAGAGTCACTGGATTTGTCCAGTAACAGGTCTTTCCAGTCTGTGGTTGAAGATTCCTCTACTAACTATAATGTAGCATTATGTTTCAGTGAGACACAGCTCACTCAACCCTGGAAATTAATGCATTAGTTTAAGTTTAAGTTTAATCACTCTTGGATACCCATAATATTATTACAATAGAGCCTGTGCCTGGTACCAGTGGCGGTTTCTGATATAGGTGTTATGGGCAGCTGCCCAGGAGGGCATATCATCAAGGGTGGTATAAGGACCCAGCCCCTCCCCCACAAAAAAAAACAAAAACCAAAAAAAACAACAAAAAAATACATTGTTTCATATAGTCTGTCGACACTGATGTGGTTGTTCGCCCAGGGCACCAAACAGGCTAGGACCACCCATGTCTGGTACCTTTAATATTGTATTACATACTTCAGCAAGTGTACAGATTCTTGTTTTATTTATACTCAATATTGTCTCTCATGACACGGAGTGCAATACGTAGTGCAATACTACTCTCATGTAAATGTCACAAATCTGTATGTAATATAAATGTGTTAAATGATTTACTTTTACAGTAAAATAGATAGACTAGTGCTTATATCTGTTCTTTTTCTGCTTATTATGTGAATGTTTTGTACAATTTTATATCTGCAACATTGCAATTTCTTCTATCTGTCTGTCTGTCTGCCTGCCTGCCTGCCTGTCTCTATCTATCTATCTATCTATCTATCTATCTATCTATCTATCTATCTATCTATCTATCTATCTATCTTTGTATCAACTTGAATTATTAACTATTAAATTTGACTATATGGTCTATGCAGCCTTATTCACCTCTGGTCAAATTTAGTTGATTGTCTAAGTGTAAATGTAAGATGCAAATTTGCAGTTTCTATTTATTTTCTGAATTTAACACATTGAGTTTGAGTTTTATGTGCCATAAGTTTTACACAAGCAACATTTTATTCAGAAATGTCAAATTGATATAAAACTCTTCACATTTTAAAGATAAGTGGCATTTTGTACATACAGACATAGACAAATTTGTTACCCTGACAACCTTAATGAAACAATGCTTCACTCATCAAACAATGAAATTAAAAACAAATAATGTATCATGGCATAGCTTTGGTATGCCATAGAGTTAACCAAAGAAAGTTTGAAAAGAGATAAATCATTCCTTATTCTGCCACTGTATTATACATTGGCTTGTACAGATTTTTTTGGTACCCCTATGAAAACATATAAATAAATGGATTATGATTTCTTGATAATATAAAGTTTTCTTTGATTCATTTCACATGTTTTAAATCTTATTCTCATGTTTTTCTCTTATACATGGAGAATAGCAGTAGCTCTACTGTTTGGTATCACACACTTAACATGAACCAGAAAAAGCAAAGGGAAGAGCTGTTAAGACAATAAGGCCAACTCCAAGCAGCATGATGTTCCTCTGATTACAGTGGCAAATATTATTAAGAAGTTTAAGGTCCATGGGACTGCAGCCAACCTCCCTGGATGCAATCACAATTACAAAATCAACATCAGATTGAGCAGAAAGAGTAAATGTTAGACAAAGCCAGGGAACACTTCCAAAGAGATACAAGCTCAACTCCAAAGTCAAGGTACATCAATGTCTGATTGCACCATCTGTCACTTTTTGAAAATCACTTGGCTCCGGTGGGAGAAGGGCCAAGAGGACTTCAAAAAAAAGTCATACTGGAATTTGCTAAAATGTGTATTGACAAGCCACAATGTTTTTAGGGGAATGTTTCTTTGGGCAGATTAAATAAAACTAGAGCTTTTTGGCAAGTCACATCAACTTTGTGTTCATATACCAAAAAATAAAGCTTTCAAAATAAAGAACACCTTACTGTGAAACATGGAGGAGGCTTGGTTTTTGTGTTAGGGCTGCTTCGAGGTGCCTTGAATCTGTGCACGGCCCAAAGAAATCTCGAGACTAGCAAATACATTCTGGAGTAAAACATACTAAACTAAACTGAGTCTCAGTCACAGATCATGGGTCCTCCAACAGGACCCAAAACACAAGAATGACTACGAGCAGAAAACTGGACTATTCTGAAATGACTTTCTGTGAGTCCTGCTCTGAATCCTGTAGAACATCTGTGGAAAGAGCTGAAACATGCACTCTGGAGAAGACTTCAAACCTGAGACAGCTGGAGCAGTTTACTCAGGAAGAGTGAGCCAGACTACCTGTTGACAGGTACAGAAGCCTCAGTCAGAGCTACAGAAATTCATTACTTTCAGTGGCTGCCTCTAAAAAAATATTTTGTTGAATCAAAAGCAAAGTCTGGTTTGTATTAACTACGAAATAAACACTGATGGATGCCAGTGACTTTGGCCAGTTTAAAGTTTTGTTTTTTCTGAGAATGTTGTGAGTTTTTTTTAATGGAAGAATGGTACCAACAAATGTGTCTGGATTTAGAGACAGAATAATGCAGATAACACTCTGACAGAAGTGACAGGTTAGGAAGAGTGATAATTGATTAGCAGACTAACGCTAACAGCTGCAGGCCTGGAGGTGAAATGAGACAAACACACACTCTGTCTCTCTCTCTCTCTCTCTCTCTCTCTCTCTCTCTCTCTCTCTCTCTCTTTTTCTCTTCTATGTCATCATCACCATTAACAGTGCATAAAGTGGAGAGATAAATTAATATATTCTCAATTTCTAGGCCGTGTATTTGCAGTAAACGCTGTCTGGTTGTTTTGTTTGTTGTGTCATTAACAAGGTCTATGGACTGATTAATTAGCCTGTAAGAGATAAATGGCCTGTGTGCTTATCCTAGACACTCTGACATTGAACTGCTGCCTTACACAGACTGATCAAAGATGTTTTTCCTCTCTTCTTCTGCTGTCCGTCCCTAAAGGTGCTGTTCACCGATTTTATGGAGGGGTAAACTTATCTTCATTCAGAGCGAGTTAGACACCCTTATTTCTGGCTGAGCCATCAAACGACTGATGTAAAATAGAAAAAAATCTGCTTCAGCAACTGTTTCTAAACCTTTTCAGTATGCATCAGGATCCTCTTGTGCAACAGTAACTACACAACTGCAATAACTAAACATTTCCAGTAATTGTTGATCATCGGTTTTGGGGAATCCATAAACTCCTTGCTTCAGGTCTTTCCACAACATTCTTTGCTAGAATGACTTGTGTGCTTAGACTTCTTGTCTTCCTGCATGACTCATGTTCTCTTAAGATTCAGCTTACGAAAGCCTTGGGATTTTCCTGTAGAATTTGCTGGTATAACTCTTTGTTCCATCAATGATGACAAGCCATCTTGACCCAGATTCAGGGAAGCAACCATGATGCTACCACCACAGATGGGGTGAGGTTTTTATGGTGGAATGCAGTGTTTTTCTTTCACCAAACATAAACCTTCTCATTTAAACCAAAACTAAAATCTAATTTGCTCTCATTTGTCTACAAAACATTGTACCGCTAGCCTTCTGGCTTGCCCATGTGATCTTTAGCAAATTGCAAAACGGCAGCAATGTTGTTGTTTTTTTAGAGCAGACGCTTTATCCTTGCAACCCTCCCATGCACACCATTGTTGTTTAGTGTTTTCCTGATTGAGAAATTACCTTGGGCTACTTTGTGACCTCGCAAACTATTAAAGTCTTTGCTCTTGGCATGGTCACCCACTCCTATGGAGGGTCTTGAATCCTTAATTTGTACACCAAATGTATGTCTAACTGGATTGGTGGAATGCAAACTCTTTAAAGATGGTTTTGTAATCGTTTACAGCTTGATGAGCATCAACAACTCTTTTTATGATGTCTAATATTGCAATCTCTAGCTTTGTGTAATGTTCATCAATCTTTCCATCAGTTGCTGATGGAAGAATAATTATTGTAAGATCAACCAATTAAGATTAAGATCAGCCAATTTAGCCAATGTGATTTTTCACACAACGGAATTTGACCTCCGC
This sequence comes from Crenuchus spilurus, assembly GCA_036984385.1. Classification (NCBI taxonomy): domain Eukaryota; kingdom Metazoa; phylum Chordata; class Actinopteri; order Characiformes; family Crenuchidae; genus Crenuchus; species Crenuchus spilurus. Next base: position 1,121 of record BRDA01008177.1, on the reverse strand, counting down.
ATTTAACCCATTCGTGCAGTGAAACACAAACACACAGACTAGGCTGTGAGAATTTGTGCCCGAAGCGGTGGGCAGCCCTTATCCACCGGCGCCCGGGGAGCAGTTAGGGGGTTAGGTGAGGTAACAAGACCAGATCCTTACCACTAGGCCATGGCTGCCCCTGTAACACTGTAACTACACTATAACAACACTATGCATCTCTCACTTTGCATGAAATGCTAATGTTAGTGTCAGTACAATATGTGCCAGAACTGTATGGAGTGCAAACAATTTTTGTTGTGAAAATGGGCCAGTTTGTGAATACTTATCCATCAGAAGTAAGTTGGCCATAAAGGTAATCAGTCCCACATTCATTCAGTGACCAACAGCAGTGCTCACCAACATATTCAACTAATATTAATGTTTTTATGTTGTATTTATCAAAAAGCAGGACAACAGAAGAGGGAGAGAAGGTGAGATGGAGTAGAGAAAAGGAGCAAATATGAATGATTAAGACTGAATTATGACGTCACATCACTGTAATCCTAGTGGTCAGACTCCTGTTGGCATCTGGATGAATGTACCAACATTCTGTCTAGTAGGGATGGGCGATATGTTATCGCGTGCGATATACCGTCAAAGAAACTCCCGATGGTAATTATTTGTCATCTCGCAATAAAAAACAATAAATTCCCACTAGAGGTCTGTGCGGGACTGATTTGTTAGTCCCGCTCCCGTGATAAAATCGTCATATTTGGTCCCGCTCTCGCCCGCCACATAAACATGTCCGCCCACTACCGCCCGCAGTCCTCACAGAGGGGGTGGAGCGTTCGCGTGTGCGAGTTGAGTTTAGTTTGTCGTCCGGTGTGTGGGGTTACGCAAGCAATCCTGTTGACAGAGACAGAAGGAGGGTTATAGCTCCATAGCCCCGCCCTAATACTGTCCCTGATGCTCACATCAATGAGATTATCTATACAGAACTTACAAACCGGATTCCAAAAAAGTTGGGACACTAAACAAATTGTGAATAAAAACTGAATACAATGGTGTGGAGATGGCAACATCTAATATTTTATTCAGAATACAACACAAATCACAGATCAAAAGTTTAATCTGAGAGAATGTATCATTTTAAGGGAAAA
>BRDA01008175.1:20371-44109 GCA_036984385.1 Crenuchus spilurus | reverse complement strand
TATCATCATATGAACATATATTACTTTTAAATAATTGTCTTCTTCCCACAAGACCAGTAACAAAACATTGGCAGGCAGCCTTGAATGTAGCTGCTGTAGAACAATGTTAGAGCTCCCCCTAGTGTCAGTGTTACCAAACTATAGGCAGCCTTTTCAGTGTAGCTGCTGTAGAACAATGTTAGAACTCCCTCTAGTGTCAGAATCACTATTCTATGGGAAGAAGTCTGGTGAAATGGCAAGAATAGTGGTGATGCAGGGGGCAAACAAACTGGATGTAACGTCTTCTGATGGAAAAGAGTGGAAATTCTAGTTTTCAAAGCTCAGTGTATTTATTGACTAATGTACTAATGTATACTATGTTTACTGTCAGTATAATTAGGCTAATTATGGTCTTTTAGTGAGAAAATGCAGCAAGTATATTGTATGCTACTGTATGCTCAGCTGAGGCAGATGGTTTCATCTCAAGTTTAAAGTATTATACAGTATTTTATAAATATTAACAAGCAATTAAGCAATTAAGAAACAATCACTGCTTATAAGTATTTTCTTCATGCCCCTCCACCTCAGAAGGTATCATAAAAAGATGTGCATCAGACCCCCTGAGGTCAATGTTCAGAAGGATCTCTTTGATGCAGTATAGTACCGGAACCTGAACAGAGGTAGCTTGTGTTGCTGAGCACGCGTGCAGATAGCGCAGCTGTGCTGACTCGTGATTCACATTCTGAGGCTGGAGGCACTGCCTTCAACGTCTCAGCCCATTAGGAGTCCCAATTCCTCCAAAGTACCGCTCTAGGCGACCTGCTTCCCTGCATAATTTCCACCTCCTACCAAATCCTCTTGCAAATGTCCCTCGTCCTGTGCTTCACACACACACACACACACACACACACACACACACACACACACACACACCTACATACACACACACACACACACACATACACACACACACACACACACACACACCTGAGCAGGTAAAGAGGGAGGAAAACACGAGAACTGATGTTCCTTTTTGAAAGCAACAATTTATTATCAAGTACAAGAATATCAAACAAACAAAGCAAAAAAAGGGGAAAAGTTCACAAAATTGTTTGCTTTAGTCTTCCTCCGGTGTGTGAGCATGTTGCTTCAGGGATGATCAATTAATTTTTTTGTATTTATTTTGTTAATGAGTACAATTTACTGATTGCAGAGTCTTTCCAAAGACTCGTTAAGAGTTCAAAGGCAATTAGGAGAAGTTTTTAGGGAGGGAGGATGTTTGTAAAGTGCTTCTGCACTCCTGCTCAACATCACTGTCTTTAAGCCCTCAAACTGGACTTGGATGGAAAGGAAAGGAAGCCAGATTGTAGCCCCTTTCAGTGTTAGTGCCAGTTAAAGGTGCGTCCGACCAGCCGGTAGAAGTTGCGGTTGTGCTGGCGGAAGTAGGAGCGGAGCTGCTGGAGGACCGTGCTGTTAACTGGAGGATGAGGACGGCCTTTGGACTCGTGTAGGCACCGCTCTCTGCCGTCGCTGCGGATGCAGTAGAAGCCCTTGGTCTGATTGAAGTAGAAGTTGGAGGCCACGATCCGTGGCGGCAGCTCCAGAAAGTGCTCTACTTTCTGCAGCTCGGGCAGTGGGTCTCGGATCAGAGTGTCCCCATCCACGATGTGGATCTGCTCCAGTGGGAAGTGCAGGAGCCAGTTCCTCATGTGGACATCATAGAGGCTGCGCTGGATGGCCTTGTAGCGTGTGTTCAGAGCTCCATTCCTGACCAGCATATCCTCAATGGCCTGGACAGGTTTGTGGTTCTCCAGCCGGTTGAAGTAGACTTGCGTGTAGTCCGAGATGACCCGTTCAGCTGGGTCTCTGAGGATAAGCAAGAGTCTTATGGAGGAGTTCATGGCACGGATACGAGCTGGAGCTAAGGGTGAGGTGAAGTAGCCTGGTGTCTTTTCTATGGTGATCTGGTGTGGGTACGAGTAGGGCATCAAATCGCGGTACCACTCCAAGCCCTTGGCATAGTTTTCATCCCAGTCAAAGAAATGAACCTCGGTAGCTGCTGCAGCTACTTCTGGATGAATGTCGAGCATTTCCAGCAACGCTCGAGTGCCTCCTTTACGGACACCGATGATGATGCTGTGAGGAGTGCGCTTGCTGGTGCCAGGAGGAGGCACCAGGGATGGAGTCACCGACTCATTTGCCAAATGTCCTGGTCCTATAGTGGCTGTGCTCGGCCACACCTGGATGAATTCTGGAGGGGCGGCATATGTCTGTAGAACCAGAAGGAGCACAGATCCCAGTAGACCAGCCATGGGCAGGGAAGGCAACTGGGAGAAGGACAGCTAATGGACAGAAATGGTGACCTGCAGAGAGGAAGCAGTGTCCAGAGGGGGAAGCAGAAAAACAGGATAAAGTCAGACTGGCATGGTGGGATGGCACTCGCAGGCAGGCAGCTTGGGTAGGCAGAGGAAGAGGGACAACAGGTAGCCGCTGGTCTGCAGGCAATCTGTTAAAAGTCAAAGAAAGAAGAGGTTTTAGAGTTTTGTAGGATGAGACCTGGTTTAAAAGATACAAGTTACAAATAAAGATGCTACAATCAGTGCTTAATAGAAAAGAGACACACTTGCAAGGCAATGAGGGCAAATGACTTTACCAGGTCATCTTCTCTCAGATCAACACAATTACATCTGCCCTGTATTGTGTTAAACGAGAGGGAATCTTACCAGTCTAGCATACCAAAGCAGAGGGTAGAGGTTATTTCCTATTCATTTAGGAAGACTTGTTATTCAAGAATGGGCAGGATTACAACTTGAATCACAGCCAGAGAGAGAGAGAGAGAGAGAGAGAGAGAGAACAAACTGTCCTCTCCATCTCCAGGAATCCCATGCAAATATATGAATCTACCACGTCTGACCTTTACGCTTCATCAAATCCCTGACCGTGGAAAACGCAACAGTTAGACTAAACAGTCAGCCCTCCCAGTCAAAATATTCCCTCAGTGAAAGGTCACTTTCATGGCATTTTTCCTCACACTCAAAGCTGATTAAAACCTCACAACTTCATTACAAACTAACACCAATCAAAAAGCACCTTTGAATACATGCACTTTTGTAAGATTTGAATAAATGAACCAGCCATTTATAGTCAATCAGTCATTTATATAATCAGAATATTTGCTGGTTTCAAATGAAGTCAACCTGGGATGTCACATGACAGGGTTTGTTACATGTGTTAATGAGCACACTATTTTGTTGTATCAGAGTGTAAAACCATCCTCATGGACAAAGCACGTGATGTGACTGATGTCCACAAGCACACAATAGGCTATCAGGTGAAGCATGGTGGTGGCAGCATCTCAGACACCATTAACTTTGTGAGATGTTCTAGAGCCACCGTAGTGAAGATGTACTGAGAATGGACATTAATGACAGAGGGGCAATTAGTTGTGGACCAGTTAACCTCTATAATGAACACAGAAGCAACAAGGAAAGCGTCAGGTGGTCATAATATGCTGATAGGACTGTGTAGTCTCCTCAGTGGCAGGCACTCCACTTTTAAAGCATCACTGCTGGGTTCCCTCTCACTCCCATTGTCTTTCAGAGGTCGGGCAGTGACACCTGCTTTTGCCTGGGACTCAGTCGTACGGGGCTGGAGAGGAGCCTGGGGGCGGCCGTGTGACTGAGGAAACACAGCAGAGAGAGAGAGAGAGAAAGGACTATGACACCAGGGTGCGGCTGATCCACACTGACATGTCTGCTTGCCTGTCAGTGGCACGGCGGCACAGGAGCTGCCAGCTCCAATGCTCGCAGCGAGAAGTGGGGACGAGATTGCTGTCTCGTTCAATACAGCTCACTACAGTCACGTACACTTAACACAACGGACACACAGGCACCTGCAACCAGCTACCGTCTCACAGCTGTACTGTGCTGCTGTTGCTGTCACCCTGGACGTGGTACGGTTGGTGTCCTTGGATTACAGCCACTGACTGAATGGAGTTGCATAGGGAAGCAGAGAGGCTATAGTTGAATTCCAAGGCTGTATGTATAACAGCTCCAGCCTCATCTAACATTTACTCCCCTTGTCAAATGTAGCTGAATTTATTTAGGTTACATCTATACTAATGGGACAAAGTATTGGGACACCTGCTCACTCAGTTTCTTCTGTAATCAAAAAGTTTATCCTGCTTTTGTTGGTGTCTCTAGTCTCCAGGAAAGTGTTTCTACCAAATTTTGGAACATTGCTGTGAGGATCTGATTGCATTCAGCCATTGCTAGATGATCACCACTCCAAATCTCATCTCAAAAGTATTGGATGGAGCAGAGATGGAGCAGTTCCTCTGCTTCACAACACAATGCTGCACAGTAAATCTGCCAGTGTTAAATCAACACTATTAGAGTTAAATTAACACTGAGGGTGTCAAAATGTAACACTCTCAGTGTTAATTTAACTCTAACAGTGTTGATTTAACACTGGCAGATTTACTGTGTGGGTGGCTTTATACCCCTGTAGCCCACACCTGGCATTAGGCATGGTGACTAGCATATAATGTCAGCATCTCAAAACATGCATTTAAAACAACATTTAATATAACTCAGAAAGATCAGCTAGATGAGATGAGGTAAAGAATGTATGTCAAATAACATTATATGTAAGGACACTCTCTCTCTCTCACTCTCTCTCTCTCTCACACACACACACACACGCCTCACAGTGATACATAAAATACCCCAAATCAACAAAATACCCAGTTAGTTTTATTTTATGAGACCTGTTTTAGGCTATCTTTTGTATTTTTCTCTTTTAATGTTGAAACTGTCTGAATAGTCATTTATTCTAACTCTAAATGAAATATTTTAATAATTTGAAATTTTGGATTCCTGATTTGAATTAAGTCACACTGATTAACATTAAATCATAAAAAGGCTTGAAATATGTCACTTTATGTGTAATGAATATAAAATGTATTTACCTTTAAAAATAAATAAATATATATATATATATAATTTTTAATTATTATTTTTATGTGCCCTGTATTTACTATCACTTTTTAATAATGCAAAAGCATTTCTTATGTGATTACTTGAGTAATTGGTTAAATAAACAATATAATAATCTATTTCTAAAATGAACAATAGCTGCAGCCTAACAACACTCTCTGTTTATGAGAATCTGTGAGGTTGGGCATCATTATTTAGTCACCAATATGCCAAAAGTCCCCTAAAATCTTAATATAACACTGTACTCTTCACACTATTATTCTGTAATGGCACTAGTCCTGGTTTATTGTAAAATATTTTCTCTTTAAAATCTATTGTTTTAATCATGTTTTATTGGATTATTTTCTGTTTTGTATTACTTCTGATATACCTCTACTTTTAATCTTTTTAACAATGATCTTTTTCTCTTTTTCTACTGATTTATCTTTGCATGTCTTAATTGTAGGCCACTTTAAATGAACACTGTGTATGAAAGGTGCTACGTAAATACAATTTCCTTGCCTTCATGCATAGTGCTAAAATTCTTAAGCATTTAATTACACCACCAAGAAAGTTTTGTGAAAGAGAAAGAGAAAAGCTCATTCATATGCAGGGACTCTTTCTTTAGTATTAGAAAGAACAGCAGGTAGAGACGAGGTGAGAAGCTTCATTCAAAGACTATTAGCATAAAACAATTATTAATTCAGTCAGAGCTGCTTTTACTGCTCTTACAGTGCTCTCTTCTTTTTACTGTCTGAAGTGCTATAATAAGTGATAAAAAGGAAGCTTTATCAGAACATTTTGTAGTTTAGGGACAATTATACACATACAGTGCTCAGATTAATACAAAATACATCCATATACATGTATAACAATCTCAAGAGTGCAGTCAGAATATAGTATTTAATATAGTATAATATTGAGTATCTGTACTCAAGAACTGGGAATTTGCTGAGAGGTATAGTAAAGACCAGACCCAATGGGCTGCTTTTAAACTCCAATTTGGTTATAACCAGTTTGACCAACTGGACACTATTTTAATCCTGAGAAATGACACCTCAAGACGATTAAATGAAACATATTATACCATGAAATAATACCAAACAGCTGCCTGCTCACTTCCAAGAGATTTTAGCCAATAAGAATTAAGCTCCGTCATTGTCACAGTGTCTCCTCTTAGTGATATACGAGTGTCAACATCGACTCTCCGCAATTCAGAGCTATAATGTGCAATATGACCAATTTTCTTTCTGATTCATTACCAAGTGAAAGTAATTTGTATGCAGATACCAATACAGATACTCATACTTTTAAAATGTGGCATTTCTCCAATGAGAACAACAAAAAATGTACATCAGTGTTTCAAGAGAGGCCTCTGCATCTGGAATATGAATTGATAGTGTTTGCTCATCTGCAGTATCTCTCCGAGACATCTCCGGTGGACTCAGAAGATTTCAAGCAGCTGTAGTCCAGACTTAAGTTTCTAAATAATAATCATTCCTACATCTCAGAGACATCTAACAGATGGTGTTTTCAGAATGCATGCAGAATCTCTAATTGTTGATGATTATAAAACCAAAATAATATCAATTTCAGTCAATTGACGTATTTAAGATGTTCAGACCTTAGACATCTCAGAGACGTGTGTGTGTGTGTGTGTGTGTGTGTGTGTGTGTGCCATCAGAGAAAGCAGGATTATCTTATTTAGGGCAGTATAAATACAGTATGTGACAACATTAAAGAAAAACTCCTCAGATTGTCTATTTCAATGCAGAATACAATGTACAAAGCATGTATAAATGTGTAAAAACTCATTTTATTTAAAGATTCAAATATAAAGACGGTTGCTGTGGTTGTTCTGCTTTCTGACTGAACGGATCAGAAAGGATTAGGGCTTAAAGGGTTAAAAAACATATTCTCACATAAGGATCGATTTACCAAAAAACCCATCAGGATCAGAAGTGTTGATATTTCACTATTGATCTGTCCAGCCCTACTCAGAGCTGAGGAATCGATTCTTTGGGAGTCGACTCTCCACTACTAGCTTCACTCACACATAAGAGCAAAACAGCACCATAAACGCACATTCAGCCTCCCTAAACCAGATTATAACCATGTCAGTCTTATAACCATGTAACAGTGACAAAAAACACTAACCAGCACTAACCAGACAGTGATCAGTATACACAGAGCGGCTTCAAGTCCAAAAAGACTCTAAACTTCTACCGAATCTCTTTAAGATCAGCACAATCACCAAGCTGAAGTTAGCTTCTTATGTACATTTCCTACCAGCCAGACGAGACTTCCAAAGCATTTAAGGTGGAATGGGAAACTTCTTAGGCAAATTAATATAATGACTGTACCATTTAAGGTGGAACACATCATTTCTTAGACAAATGAATGTAAAGGCTGCACCTTTTAAGGTGGAACATGAAATTCTTAAGTGAATGAAAGTAATTGCAGCTGCACCACTTAAAGTGGAACATGAACTTCTTAGGCAAAATAATGTAACTACCAGATCCTTTAAGGCTGGACATGAAATTCTTAGCTGAATGAACACAAATTCTGCAACATTTAAGATGGAATGTGAAATTCGTAGCCAAATGAATATACCTGTTACATCATTCAACAGGGAAGGGTCTGCATTGCCACAATGTTGGTATTATACAATACACTATACAATACACAATACACTTATATAGCGCCTTTCTAAACACCCAAAAACGCTTTACAATCGACACACTTCATATACACACACTCCAGAGAGAAGCGGCAGGCAGTCGTGCACAGCGTACTCTTAACCGGAAGCGACCGTCCACCTGGAGGACTGCATCGAGCACTAGGGGGATCACCCAGGACAGTGTGCCAACCATATCTGGGCAAACATACATTCATACACAGACATACACATTCATACACACACCAGGGTCATTTTAGAGTAGCCAATTCACCTGATCTCCATGTTTTTGGACTGTGGGAGGAAACCGGAGACCCCGGAGGAAACCCACGCAGACACGGCGAGAACATGGAAACTCCGCTCAGATACGGACTCAAACCCAAGACCTCAGTGCTGAGAGACGAATGTGGTAACCATACCATACCAGAGGGTATTAAACCCTCTATTAGGAAAGGTTTGGGCATTACAGTGCTCAGTTGTTCTAATAAGCAGACAAAGTGGTAATCACACATGTACAGGCTCTCATCTCTCTCCTCCACACCAACACAGAGCTGGAGGTGGACCTACTCAGATGTTGGTGGAGTCAATTCCAAAGAGTGCTTTTAATGTGCAATAAGAGGAGCCTAATTCTGAGTGTTTTACTGTAGACATTCCAGATACCTAATACTGGTGTAAACAACTGAACCATTTTAGAGTTTCATAATATTTATACTTTAAGTGTATGCCTGTACATTGTTTAGTTAGATTTTCAACAGTGCAACTATAAAGTCTGTAAAACAGCAAGGAAAACAGTGTACAATGCATAAACACTACCATTTAATTATCAGGGTCTCAATGTATATGGAGAAAAGTATTGACACTCGCTCCTTCACTGTTTCTTTTGAAATCAAAAGTATTAAAAAGAGTTAATTCCAGTTTTGTTAGCGTAACTGTCTCTACTGTCCAGGGAATGTTTTCTATTAGATTTTGGAGCATTGCTGTGAGGATTTGATTGCATTCAGCCACAAGAGCTGATAATCACCACCATCACCTCCTCCTCAAATCCACCAACTCATCCCAAAAGTACTGGATGGAGCAGAGAACACAGATCGACTGCTCCACAGCTCAGTGCTGGGGGTCTTTATACCCCTCTACTCCACACCTGGCATTTGACATGGTGCCAATTGGTTCATGTTTGAGACCTTCTCCTCTTAAGCAGTACATCTCTACAGGGACTGAACAAGCTGTGTGTGCATTTGTACATCTGCATCAGCTGACTGCATTCATTAGAAGGGGTGTCCACAAACTTTTTAACATTGTGTCTCTTAATTACTGTCAATATCTTCTCTTCTAGTACAGTAGCCACAGAGCCACAGATGGCTGGAGCATCACTGGAAATCAAGAAGTCTACTGGAGTCTCTTCACATTCCTTTTTTAAGGTTTCTTTCTCTCTCTATTGACATTATGTTCTTCTCTGTCTTGTCTCACATTCTTTTTCAGAGTGTAACCTCCCCCCTCTATTGTCTTCCTCTTTCATTTCACCCCCCTCTATCTCCCTCACTCCCATACCTCCTCTCACCGGCTTATTTTCTGATGGACTCCTGCCCTTCACTCCAGAGAAATTCAATGCACATTTTCTTCTTAAGCCGGACTCAGTCTCACCAGGACGAGACCTGTGCACTTGTGCGCTTGATACCAACATCTTCACAACTACACCTTCATTTCTCATTCTTTTCTCTTCTAGCTTCTGGGAGAAGAACAAGATGATGTACTTTTTATTGATCCTTGTAGGGAAATTCCTCTCTGTATCTGGAGTGAGCGCCCATAACTAAGGGGTAGTGAGAACACACATACCCATACACAACCCCTGCTGCAGTGCCCAGGGAGCTGTTGGTGGTTAGGTGCACTTCAAGGGCTCTTCTGTGACTCAAGTTCAGGTCATTAGGTTCAGAGTCAAATGCACTAACCACTCTCACTAATCACAATACTATACTATTCCATATTATAGCACAGTTCTCTAATTCCAATCAGATTTATAGGCTGTTCACAGTTAATCTAGCTCTATTTTTGTCTCATTCAGTTTGGTAATTCACAGATTAGCATAGAGCTGGGCAATATGGCCAAAAATGTTATAACAATAAATTTTTCTATGTTAATCAATCTCAATAATTATCACAATATTAAATTTTCTAACACTGTCATAGTTTTAAACAACATCTTTCGAAAAACATCAAACTAAACACTAAAAATTGTACTATTTAAAATATTAAATTGTTTATTGCCAGAATATTGTAGCATCCGATTGGATGCATTGAAAGGTTGGACGAGAAAGACGTTTACTGTTGTCACTTTATTGTTGAAACCTACAATGATTGCTGTCCGCCACAGTCACTCCAAAATAACAACAGGCTAGAGAACCAAGCTAACATGCTAATGCTAGCACTCGGGCTGACACACACACACACACACACAGCGAGCCCCCTTCCTTCTCCTTCTCACACAAACAGACAAGCACACAGCGACTTTGTGCTCTCTCGCCTGGCGCCACTATGCTCTCCCCCAATCACAGGCTTGTCTTAGACACAACAGTGCATTTTGGCGGAGGAGGAGCTATCTAACAAGCAGCTGTGTCACGTCTGAACTCACTGTCAAGCTGCTTAGACGTGAAATGGAAACGCACTTTAATGCTTATCAAATTCTATTGTCCCGGCTTATCATCATCATCGAGGGAAGAATTATTGTGAAAAAAATCAATATTGTTTTATCACCCAGCACTATATTAGCATGTGCCATAACAGAAATAAAATTAGTTCCTGCTTCATTTCTGTCAACTTCATACATATAGAAATATAATACAAGCTATAGGTCTGCATTATCGCGGGACCCATTACAATACCTTGCGGCGCGGGACCAAATTAATTGTCTTTTGCGGGAGCGGTCGGTCAGTCAGTCCAGTTCTCGCGGGAGCAGGACGAGACATACATGTCGAAAAATCTCACAAATTAATAAAAAGTCTAGAAAATGATAATAATCATGCAGCTAATCAGTCAGTAAGAAAGTCAAAATAGTGGCAGAATGTCACGTGAACAGACGGTCAGGCTCTCTCTCTCTCTCTCTCTCTCTCTCTCTCTGTGCTGCCCTAATAATGATTCATTATAACCTAAATAATATTTTGCTGTTGTAATAAATATTATAGCGTTGGCCATGTCGAGAAGAGAGAGGCCACTCAGAAGCACTTGTGTGTTGTACACAGTTGTAAAACAGTTATGAATTGTTCATATCGGTTATTTTATGCAGTTGTGTTGTGCTGGCTTAGTTTTTTATTAATGTAGTCATCATGCTGTGTTAGCAGATGTGATTAATTTGTTGATGTGAGTAACTTACCGTCTGTGAGATGTGGAGTAGCATTAGTGTCATAAGCAGCTCAGAGCATGTTATGTATCTGGCTTTAATCTTAAGTATTCACAAAGCCTAAAAAATGTTCTACGTTACGCTGGATGCGTTTAAGTTAATTTTCTCTCCCATCAAGCCACAATAGGTAAGTAAGTTTTAAGTTCTGTATAGTTAATCTGGTTGATGTGTGGATCAGGGACACTCAGGGTTTTTACTCAATAGCTCCGGATCTTACATCTAACCCAGAACCGGTCCACCAACATCCGCTCCCCTCCTTATGTCTCTGAACAAGACTGCTCGCGCACCCCACACACACCGGACGACAAACTAAACTCAACACGCGCGCGAGAACGCCCCACCACCCCCGTGAGGACTGCGGGCGGACATGTTTATGTGGTGGGCGGGAGCAGGACCAAATATGACGATTTTATCGTGGGAGCGGGACAAAAACAAGCGGGAACGGGCGGGAGCAGGACTAACAAATCACTCTCTTGCAGACCTCTAATACAAGCAAGATCTCACCTTTAATTTGCCATAAAAGTCCATTTGGTCCCTCAAGCTGTTAAACTGACATTAAATCAGAAATAAACTGTTGATATAATTATTTTGCAGTATCATATCTTTATTATTATTGCACAGTGAGACTAAATCTGCAGCTTCCTTGAAATGATAACTATATACAATACAACAGGCATACAATTAAATACTGTATAAAGTGTCAGTATAAAGTATCTGGCAGTATTAACAGTGCAACATCTTAAATGTGCAGTCAGTCAGAGTGGTACAAAATGTAGCTTGTACTTAATAAATAACGCAGTGAGATGAGTGTGGCCATCAATGAAGAATGGAATTAGAGTGCAATGTGCATTGAGAGTGAGAGTGAGAGAGCACTGTGGATCATTGCAACAGTCGTGAGCAGAAAGGTTGTTTATGAGGGATTCCAGGTTCCACTCAGATGTGTTCTTTCAGTATTCTTACCATGTTGGTGTTTTCTCTTACATAAATGCTGTTGTTATAGCATTTTCATGCTAAAGGTTAAGCTGCTATTCTCATCATATTTGTGGTTTGTGTTCATAGTTACCAGTTCAGCTGGTAGACATGAACGTAATCAGTTGGTGAATATATCAGACACTAAGGCAATTAACAAAATGGCAATGTGCACAAAGTCATCCGAGGCATCAGAAATGAGTGACTCTAGTGTTATCCAATGTCTTCTTACTTACTGTACAAAGCAAGCCATTCAAGGCAGTGTCTTTTCAGTTGACATCAATAAATTGCCCCAGGCCTATGGTTGTCATATTCAGGAAACTGTATCTGCCACTTGATTGATTGATTGATTAAATGGATAAAATATAAGCTTAAAGAGGTAGAGATTAACTGCTGATAAGTTGTAAAGAAGAACACTGGCCACTAGCTGGACTATAAATGAGAAAGCTTGTAATCAACTATGTACAGAGAAAGCCCCACCCTTCTAGAAAAAGAGGCAATCAGCTTGCTCATTATACTGTGAGTGGGAAATGTGCAGTAGCCAGAATATAACAAACAAAACACTTAAATATAAAAATTGTCTTTATGCTACAAAATATATGAGATTTTTGTCACATTTTATCAGTGATTTCAAATTGGTAATTGGTATTGAGTACTTTGGTCTCTCCCTAATTAATCAGAGAGGCTGGTCTTGTATGAAAGCAAATATCTGCCCAGGAGTTCTGCAAAGATCCTCACTGACTGAACACATCTGCCTATGAGGACTTTCTTAGCCATCCTGCTTCCTGTCTGTCATTATGCAGCAGCTCCAAAATTACCACAGTTATTATGGTTACACATTGAATAGCAACAGCCCAGCAACCACATAGCAACAGCCCATCAACCACAACAACAGCCCAGCAACCACATAACAAATACATAACAACCTAGCAACCACTTTGCAATAGTCTAGCAACCACTAGGCAACCACATAGCAATGACTTAGCAGCAGCACATAGTAACTATATAACAACAGCCTAGCAACCACTTAGCAACCAAATACCAAACACTATTCGGCTGCATATGAATGTTTTGGGAGGGCCTGCATGGCTACAAGTTGACTACTTAGTAAGCATTCTGTCCCACATACTTCTCTGTAGTTAGGATAACAACCATTACCTCGTCGACTGAGCAGCAGTAACATCAATAGAAGAGTTACCCTCCATTTCCATAACCATAGAGAAACAGATTTAATGTTAAATACAACACAGCCGCTGCACTCAAATCTAACTGCCTGTGCACTGTAGCAGCTGACAGACAAAAGCAAATTCTTCAGAAGTCTTTACAGCACTGACTGTAGACATACAGGGCATATAATCTCAGACGTTTTGCTTTTTAATGCAAAACTACTTTGTCAGAGGTCATGTAAGTAGTCTATGAACAACAATGACATGTGGCATGTAAACAAAACTGTAGTGATGACCTAAGCAAGATTGTCATGATACCAATTTTCACTTTGATACCAATACTAAGTGTAGTATGAACAAGTGAACATGTTATTTTTTAAAATCTATACACAACTGTCCAGCTGACAACATAATACAGTAAAATACAGTGTTAAATTAGTGCAACATATTTGTATTAGATATTACTGAAAGTATAGAAATATAGAATATAGAATTGCTTGCCAAATTTGAGTACTGAAACATTTCTATCCTATCGATTCTTGGTTCAACCCTAGACCAATGGAGAGCATCAACCATCACTTTTATTTCTTTAAAGTCAGGAGACCCAGGGCACCCAAACCCCACTGTGCTGATTAAACCATTCCAAGCACATCAGTGACCTTGACATGGAAGTATGGTAGTTGGAGATACCAGCAACCTAGACATGCCTAATAAAGTGGCGAATAAAAGTATGCAAAGCACTGAACACATTTCGGCACAACTGAGAGGCAGAGTGACAGAGAGAACAACTAAGCTAATGTACCAGACTGTAGCAAAGCCTTCACCCTGGCAGCGAACACGGCTTTCCTCCTAAAGCAGGAAGGATTATAAACCTGCAGAGGATCACTTTAGAATAATAAACACGCCAAATCACACTGAGAGACAAAGGAGACTAAAATGAGCCAACAAAATAAAGTGCATTATTTTACTCACACAAGCATATACAC
Organism: Crenuchus spilurus; assembly: GCA_036984385.1. NCBI lineage: Eukaryota > Metazoa > Chordata > Actinopteri > Characiformes > Crenuchidae > Crenuchus > Crenuchus spilurus. The sequence continues at coordinate 29,966 of BRDA01008175.1, read as the reverse complement.
TAGCACTCAAAAGTTTGGGGTCACCCAGAAATTAAACTGCACATTTTCATGACATCACATACATCTATTTAGAGAATAATACAGTTGTACTGAAATTGTTTATGGAGGAATATCTTCTAGTAATTAATAGTGTTTATTATAAACTCTGTCAGCAGCTTGAGGGAGACACCGCAACTGAGCTAAAAAGTGGTGACGCTGTCCTACCTCACCCTTCTGGAAAATCTGGAGCATCAGCAGTTGTGGAGTTTATTATAGTCTCTAAAAGTCTAGAAAAAAAATAATTTCATAAGAAATAAAATTGAAAATTTTGAGTTACTCCAAACATTTGAGTGGCAGTGTAGTTATGTATGTGTGCATGCAGGAGGGCGGGCAGGGTTTGTGTGAAGGTCTCTGAGAGAAATTTTAATTATAATCCTTAAACAGTAGTTTTAATCTCTACTTATTCCTGGTGGATAAATCTATAGCTGTAGCGCCACCTTGTGGCCATTACATTTACAATTTCATTCATTTTCACACTTTCGGGCACACATAATCCTCTTCAAACATGAAAATGAGCTGTGGAGGTCTCAATGAGACAGTGATGAGTTAATGTAAACTGTAGCCTAAAGCTAGCATATGGTGGATCACAGCCAAGCATACAGATGCATCAGCAGATCATTGCGATAACAGCTGATGTGTTTGTGCACGTCCAAATTCAGAGAAATCAAAAATCATGAGGCTGTTTAATGGCCACTGAACAGAGCAGCATGGCTCTGGGAAAGAGCTGGTGATCCAGGCAGACAGCCAGCTCTCTGTTTTGGCTACAAATACGTGGAACAGTTGGTGATAATAATAAAAAGGTTGAAATAAAGCTATTTCTGGAAGGCATGAGTAAGGTGATCCACACCCACTTGTCAGCAAAGACCTTCAATTATGGCATTATGGAGGACACAGAGAGAGAGAGAGATAGAGAGAGAAAAACATGGATTTTAACACAATTACTCTTAATGACAATCGTTTTAGTGATTACTGCAGCATTTTAACATTTACATCTCTTCTTGCAGTCATCTGTGGGTTATTCTCTAATTAAGAGCTCATTTCTCATCAAACAAACATTGTGTTTTCTTTGATAGAATAATTGTATTGTCTGAAACATTACATGTACTATGTTAAAAGGCATGGCTGCCACTTAATCAGACTCATCCTTTTCTCTCCAACACTGAGAAGCTTAGAATTCATACTTTTAACAGAATTTCAAAAATGTGAATCGAGTTATGATGAAGAATTAAAAAAAATTTTCACACAAGAGAAATCAGAGACTTCAGAAGGTAGTGTACGTTTCAGGTCAGAGATGCCCAGTCCTGGTGCTGCAGATATGCCACCCTTTAGAGTTTAGATCCAACACCCCTGAGTCTGATAATCAGATGAGTCTGAAGGTCTTCATTACCTGGAGCAAGTGTGTTATACTGGAGGTTAGAGCTAAACTCTATAGGGTGGTGCATCTTCAGAAGCAGGTTTGAAGACCCCTAATTGGCGGGTGAATAGATGAATTGGAAATCCTGGATGGATGGATGGCTGCATGGATTGGATGGATGGGTGCATGCATGGATGGATGGATGGACTAGAAACCCTGTATGGATGGATGGATTGAAAACTTTGGTTGGCTGAACAAAAGGATGAATGGATTGGAAACGCTTGATGGATGGATGGATGCATGCATGGACTTGAATCCTTGGCTGAATGGTTTGGACCCCTGGAGGATGGGTGGGTGGACGAATGGGTGGATGGATGGATTGAAAACCCTTGATGGATTGGACCTCTTGATGGATGGATGAACAGATAGATGGTATGGACCCCTGGCCTGATGGATGGGTGTCATAATGAAATACATTTTTGTGATTAATATCACAAACTGAACATTAATATAAAGTTTAATACATATGCATTAAAGAAAGTTGTAACCATAGGGTGCCTGAGTGGCTCAGCAGGCTAAGGCACTGACACTATGACCAGAGGATCGCAAGTTTGAATCCCGGTCATGCTGTTTGCCATCAACAGCCGGGGCCCACAGAGAGCAAAAATTGGCAGTGCTCTCTCTGGGCGGGTAGATGGTGCTCTCTCTCTCTCCCTATCACACTCACATTGCAATGTCCACTGGCTCAGGCGTCTACTGATTGGTCCATTTGGAGCTGGGAACCCTGCGCTTTCCTCTGAGCGCGTTGGCTCCATACTGACAGTGTATCAAGCAGTAGTTCCCTAGCAATTGGTGTGGGTTAATTTGCTACTATCACATTGGGAAGAGGAGAAAATTTGCAAAAAATAAAATAAAATTATAAATTATCTTCATTTATAGGATGGAGGGATGAAAAGGTAGATATAATAGGTGAATGAAGGTCAGCTGTTGAGTCAGGTGTGTTGTTGTATATTTACACAGCTATAGATTTATAAAATCAACCAGAGGATGGAGGGATAAATAAAAGGAGGAGTAGTCAGTAGATTAGTATAGTCAGTAGGAAATGTCTATAGTGTATATACTGTGGGGTATTCAATGTTGAAAAGAGGTTGAAACAGTGTTGCCAACCTTTATCCCCAGTGTTGATTCAGTGGTGAATAAAAGCTGAAATACCGGCTGGGTTGAACTACGAGCCTGGCTCGGCTGATCTGGGATGTATGTGGCATATGTATGAGGATGGTAAATAAGACGGACAGCTGTAATTACTGAGAGTGTGTTCCACATCTCCATCAGCACACATGTGTGAATAAGCACAGCCAGAGCAAACTGACAGCAGGTGTTCAGATACCTGCTGTACGTGTGTGTGTGTGTGTGTGTGTGTGTGTGTGTGTGTGTGTGTGTGTGTGTGTATACGCCCCATATCACACCAGCTCTGCAAGACATATCCATCTATCCCTTTGTTCTCAGCCATGTTCAGGATCCAGTGACCTAGATATCCAGAAAGAGGCCAGACTGGGAATTCTGACAAATGTCACCACAGCGCTCCGTCCCTATCTGTCAATGTCAGAGGGGGTAAATTAAGAAAAGCTGGTAGGAATGCAGGAGTTTACAGGCATCGTTTCTACTGCAGCTTCAGATATTTAAGTGATAGAAGACAAAAACAATCCAAACATTGTCTTTAACATGTTACTAGAGATGATATGACATCAGATTTTCATTTCTGATGTTGATACTAATGCAAAATTGAATATTTACACACAGAAAAGCTGATTCTGTCTGTGATCTGTTCAACACATTTCTATACACTGATAATATGCATCTAAAAATTACAATATCATGAAAAAGTTCATTTTTGTTCAAAATGTAAGTAAAAATAGGTAATCTGTCATCATTTTATATTAATTTCATATAAAGTGACATGGGTCAAGCTTTTTTATTTTGTTTCAATGTTGACACTCTTTGAATAGTAATTTATTCAAACTCCAAATAAAATATTCTAATCATTTAAGATTCTGAATTTCTGATGTTAGATTCTGTTATACTGAAGTCCTACAGATCAACATTAAAACACACAAAAAAAGGCTTGAAATATGTCACATGTACATAAAAATGTAATTAAATATTAAAAATATTTTTGTTATAAATATAAAAATATATACTCATATTTCACAAATTAAATATTACTAAAATAAATAACCGTTTACTTTTTTAATTCAACTGAGGCCATTATTAATGGATTTTATGCTATGCAGCAGGCCAATTAACATTTTTAGTAAATATAGACCCACTTTACAGACAAATGTGATTTGTTAATGGTTTTAAATAGTCCATAATGTCTCCCTTCTTATATCTCAATCAACTCAAATCAAAGTTAATTTTATCAGATAACATTATTATAGCACATAATAGCCCAGTTCTCAGGTCGGCTGAATAGGGATGTCATGATACCAGAATTTTGTATGTAGTGTGTAATGTAGTAACACAATACTCAATAGCAATCAATACTGTGGCTATAAATTTAAAATGTTCATTGTCTTTAACACCAAATGTTTATTTGATAGAACACAGCCACATTTTTACATTTACACTTTTAACTAACATGTCTGTTCTTTTTTACATGCATTCTTTTTAAAAGTATTTTATGCTCATACTGCTGCTAAAGAATGCACACAACTAATCAAATCAGGTAAACTGAATCAAAGATTTCCTCTACACCATCTATTGAAACACTGTACATCAGCCTTGTACAAAGTAGGATCACACAGAGCATACAGTTGTAGACCAAGACATCTGTCTGTCTACCACAAAACAATTCAAGCACAAATTGAGATTAGATCTCTGTGTGGGTGTGAAAAGAGTCCTGATGTCAGTATTCAGCGAGCACATCACCCTACATAAAATAAAAGCACTCATTTTTCTCCAGGAGAATTGAGATGTAGACGCTGAATTGAAATGAGCACACAGTTCTCTTTGATTGGATAGTGCGCCAAGCACTGTAATCTGATCAAAGGGATCAGACGCTAAAGCAAGGTGTAGACAGCGCTACAGGGAGCATGTTCAATCAGCCCTGCAGATGTACGACAATGACTGATAAGAAACAATAGCGAAAGCCTTGGCCCAGCTGGCACATATTCCAGTAGGTGAACTGGCAAAACACAGACCCCACATGAAATAGAACAAAAGTCCAAACCATTAAACTGGTGGACTATGAAAGGCAAGCAGGCAATTTCCTATAGTAAACATTAAAACATCTGACCACAGTTACTGTTTTCACCCTGTTCTTCAATGGTCAGGACCCCCACAGGACCACCACAGAGCAGGCGGATCATTCTCAGTGACACTGACATGGTGGTGGCACATCAGTGCTGGTATGAGTGGATCAGACCAAACCAAAACTATCCAGTCAACAGTGTCCATTGAGCACCAGTGAAGGATTAGAGGTCCAACACAAACTGTGCAGCAACAGAAGAGCTGCTGTCTCTACAAGGTGGACCAACAAGGTAGATGTGTCTAATAGAGTGGACAGTGAGTGGAGGCAGTGTTTAACATCTCCAGCATATTAAATATACGACTGTTCACGTTTTTGAATACAATTTAGAAACAACTGAGTCTACAATTTAGTCTTAAAACTCAATCCATCAATTCAATCAATCAATTTCACTATAAAAGAGCATCTAAAAATGGAGGCTATATTCCGTCTCCCTGCACAAATCTGCTGAATAGGGTTGTCCCAATGCCAAAACTTTGACATTGATTCTGATAACTAGTGTAGTATCATGATAATACCAAATCAGTACTCTGACTAAAAATACCCATCACTGTCTTTAACACCAAATGTTCATTTGATAGAATACAGCCTCCTCTCTACATTTTTACAACTCTGTTGAGCAGCTTAACATATATTAACACCACCACCACGTCAGTGTCACTGGAGTGCTGAGAATGATCCACCTGCTTTGTGGGGGTCCTGTGGGCATCCTGACCATTGAAGATCAGGGTGAACAAAGTATACAGAGAAGCAGATAGACAACAGTCTGTAATTGTACAACTACAAAGTGCACCTGTATGGTCAGTGGAGCTAAAACAGACAATGAGTGGAAGCTATGTGTACCTAATGAAGTGGCCAGTGAGTGTATTTTCAGTTCTAAGGCTGCATTTGCTCACTATGATATTCACCTCTTTGTCTATAATTCAAACAGACCATGACTTTTTTGGCTTATCAATGGCCAATTACAAACCAGAGTAAAGTATTAATCTGTCTGTCTATAATTAAAACCGACCTACTTCTTCCCTCCCTACCTATTCACCACATCCCTCCTTCCCTGCTCTGAGGCAGAGGCTCATTTATTATGAATGAAATTCTTCATCAAATAAAAAACAGCTCTTTTTTTGTGATGGACGGTGGGGAGAGTTTAAATGTTTGATGAGATCTATGTGATCGTTTAGTGAGGGACTATAGCATGGCTCTTTAGTGCTGACACAGTGCTCATACAGCAGCAGAAACCACAGGAGCACAGGCTTGACTAGAGGTCGCGCAGGAAGAAACGGACCAAAATCAAGTCTCAGCTAGAAGAAAAATATCCACTTCAAAATCAGCTCTGCATTATCATTAGTAAAGACTTTCAGTGTTTCATTGATGGAAGTGAAAAGCAGCCATTCAGCCAGTTATTGGTTTAAAATTGTCCCCTGATGACGTCCTGTTAGACCTGAAAAATCTATATCACAGCTGACCCAAGCATGTTTTACTGGATCAGTATTGGCTTTGTTAAGCCCAGTCCATTCTCATCTCTAATCCTTTGGCTCTGTTAAGGCTGCTTTATCTCATTCCACTCTACTGTCCATGCAATAAACATTATCTACACAATCTTCACCTTACAGCAGGGAGGGAAACATTACATTGTTGGAATTTGAACAGTTGCAGTTGTCAAAACATGCTTAAGTTAGCTGCATGTAAAAGTTCAGAAACATTAAGTGTTTACATTCACTTAATAATCTGATCATATTTAATTTCTTCTTCTTTCTGATTATCATGTCATGTAAAAAGGTTACTCTGATTTCTTACAAAGTAAAGTCTAGAAATCTGATAAAGAGTGTTGCTCAGTAATCTGATCTCTCAGTACACGTATACTCTCACTCTGATCTCTTTCTGATCTCTCAGTACATGTATACTCTCACTCTGATCTCTTTCTGATCTCTCAGTACACGTATACTCTCACTCTGATCTCTTTCTGATTTCTCAGTAAATGTATATGCTCACTCTGGTCTCTTTCTGATGTCTCAATACATGTACACTCTCTCTCTGATCTCTTTCTGATCTCTCAGTACATGTATATGCTCACTCTGGTCTCTTTCTGATGTCTCAATACATGTATACTCTCACTCTGATCTCTTTCTGATCTCTCAGTAAATGTATACTCTCACTCTGATCTCTTTCTGATCTCTCAGTAAATGTATATTCTCACTCTGATCTCTTTCTGATCTCTCAGTACACGTATACTCTCACTCTGATCTCTTTCTGATTTCTCAGTAAATGTATATGCTCACTCTGGTCTCTTTCTGATGTCTCAATACATGTACACTCTCTCTCTGATCTCTTACTGATCTCTCAGTACATGTATATGCTCACTCTGGTCTCTTTCTGATGTCTCAATACATGTATACTCTCACTCTGATCTCTTTCTGATCTCTCAGTACACATACTCTCACTCTGATCTCTTTCTGATCTCTCAGTACATGTACACTCTCACTCTGATCTCTTTCTGATCTCTCAGTACATGTACACTCTCTCTCTGATCTCTTTCTGATCTCTCAGTACACGTATACTCTCTCTCTGATCTCTTTCTGATCTTTCAGTACATGTATACTCTCACTCTGATCTCTCAGTAAATGTATACTCTCACTCTGATCTCTTTCTGATCTCTCAGTACATGTATACTCTCACTCTGATCTCTTTCTGATCTCTCAGTAAATGTATATGCTCACTCTGGTCTCTTTCTGATGTCTCAATACATGTATACTCTCACTCTGATCTCTTTCTGATCTCTCAGTACATGTATACTCTCACTCTGATCTCTTTCTGATATCTCAGTACATGTACACTCTCTCTCTGATCTCTTTCTGATCTCTCAGTACATGTATACTCTCACTCTGGTCTCTTTCTGATGTCTCAATACATGTACACTCTCTCTCTGATCTCTTTCTGATCTCTCAGTACATGTATATGCTCACTCTGGTCTCTTTCTGATCTCTCAGTACATGTATACTCTCACTCTGATCTCTTTCTGATCTCTCAGTAAATGTATACTCTCACTCTGATCTCTTTCTGATCTCTCAGTAAATGTATATGCTCACTCTGATCTCTTTCTGATCTCTCAGTAAATGTATATGCTCACTCTGATCTCTTTCTGATCTCTCAGTACATGTATACTCTCACTCTGATCTCTTTCTGATCTCTCAGTAAATGTATATGCTCACTCTGGTCTCTTTCTGATGTCTCAATACATGTATACTCTCACTCTGATCTCTTTCTGATCTCTCAGTACATGTATACTCTCACTCTGATCTCTTTCTGATATCTCAGTACATGTATACTCTCACTCTGATCTCTTTCTGATCTCTCAGTAAATGTATACTCTCACTCTGATCTCTTTCTGATCTCTCAGTAAATGTATATGCTCACTCTGGTCTCTTTCTGATGTCTCAATACATGTATACTCTCTCTCTGATCTCTTTCTGATCTTTCAGTACATGTATACTCTCACTTTGATCTCTTTGATGTCTCAGTACATTTATACTTTCACTCTGATCTCTTTCTGATGTCTCAGTACATGTATACTCTCACTCTGATGTCTCAGTACATGTATACTCTCACTCTGATCTCTTTCTGATCTCTCAGTACATGTATACTCTCACTCTGATCTCTTTCTGATCTCTCAGTACATGTATACTCTCACTCTGATCTACATGTATATAATATATATAAAGTCAGTACTTTAGAACGATGCTGATGTATGTTCATATTTTCAGGTAAAGTGTATCCATGTTTTTAAAAAGGTTTCATCTTGAGGTTTGGGTTTTACATCACGTCTTATTCTGTGAGTTTATTGGCTCGTTGTAAATCATAATAAACATAATAAGGCATTACATTATGTGCTTTTTATTACATTATGAATTCAGTTACAATAACATTAAAAATATAAAAATGTCAACATATAACAAAATAAAACTCTAAATTGACCATTTAAAGTGGTATATTATTACATTATGAGTTGATACAGCTGTATCCCTCAGGGTGCCAAACCAGTGACAGCCCTAGTGTTAGTCCAGTGCACAAAAACATTTGCTCAATATTAGTGGAGAGTTAGTGAGACTTTAAACTCATATTAGCCAACCTCCGTGCTGAGTCAGGCTAACTATATTTGTCCCTCTTGCTGAGAGATGGACGACTGCAATATCAGCTGGAAGTAGCTCCAGCTCTGTGTTTACTCACCTCTTCTGGGCCCACATCCTCAGTCTTCTACGCCTACCATTTAGTTGGAAACGTGCACACCTCTGCGCTCTCAGGATTTCCACAGTGGTAAATATGTGCTCAGGGAAAAGAACACACTGGGCAAAGTTTACATGGAACCTTCTGTGTGAGGACGCTGATTGCCAAGCATTGGGACAGTACTGTATTACTACAGCTGCAGGCAACTATCACAGTTATCCCTTACTTGCATGCAGACTGATTTTTGATAGTCTGGACAGCCAAAAGCCATATGAAATCTGATTTTGGAGGTGGTTTGAAATGCGATTATGATCAAATTTCTACAGATCAATCTCAGTCCAGATGCTCAAATTGGATTTTGAAGTGCCTTGTGCATGACTCGCAACATGATAAACAACAGCATGTCAAATCCTGATTGACAGAAGTGCAGTGATTCAAGAAGAGCGCCACGAAGGGCACCACACCGGAGTCCCAGGTTGTCATTGCTTTTTTATAACTCTTAAATCTTATTTTAAACATGTCATTCATTTTCTTTTCTATTTAATACTTCTGATGCATTTTGAATGTACAAACCGGATTCCCAAAAAGTTGGGACACTAAACAAATTGTGAATAATAACTGAATGCAATGATGTGGAGGTGCCAACATCTAATATTTTATTCAGAATAGAACACAAA